>WBMW01003233.1:62017-91694 GCA_013396635.1 Penelope pileata | reverse complement strand
GGTATGGCAGTAGAGGGTGAACCTTCCCATCAATATTCCGTATCATTTTGTTGCTGTGTGACAGATGGCAGCAGAGGGGCAGTCTGACCAAATGGTGTCTGACACGGAAGTGCGTGTGGAGTAAAGACGTGGAACTGAATTCCTCCATGTGGAAAAAATGGCACCCACTGTCATTCATCAATGCTTGCCGAACGTTTCTGGAGACCAAACAGTAGATGTGAGCACAGTGAGGGGTGGTGGTGCGTTTCTGCAGTGGTGACAGTGACAGTGGTCACCTCCACTGGTGCAGATTGTTACTAGTGTGACATGCAGGCTCTTGTTCATTGCTGGCAAAAATGCTTAGCTAATGGTGGTGACTATGTTGAAAACTAGTGTTTTGTAGCTGAGGATTTGCTCTATCCAGCAGTGCTATTGTGCTCTTTGTATCTGTTGTAGTTTCCCTGGAAATACATAGGAGGCATTACTTTTGGAGCGAGCAATGTATGTACATTAAAGGATCCAGGGAACAACCAGGAGAATATGAGATGTTAGAAGCCTGATTGCAAGCAGCTAGGGGACAACAGCACCAGGAATAGGGGAAAATACAGAACTGGGAAGAATAACAGTTCACAAAAGAAATTGGATAGCAGGTAACCCTCAGCAAGCCTCACCACCCGTTTGGCATGTCCCTGAAAAGTACACATGGATCCCCTCTGAGCTCCTAGGCTTGGGTGCATGCTTCAGCCACATTCTGACTCCAGAAACGCAAAGCATGGCTGCACAGTGGCTTCCAGCTGCTCAGGCAGCCCCTGCGGCCTTGCAGCAGAGCTCAGTATCAGCAACCGCAGCCAGAGATGGGAACTGCCCCCCAGCACGTAGAGCTGACGTGCATCGGCCCCCGACGGCCTTCCTGAATGAACACCTAGTGATCCCGAGGGCTGTGCCCTCAGGCTGGCCCTTAAAGACCACGAGCCGGTGAAATCAACATTTAAAGAACTCTTTTAAATATATCCTACAGATATGGAAATCTGGGTGCTTCTCACAAGCACCCTGTCTCAGAGAGTGATCTTGCGCTGAAAGGCAAAGCCTTTGTGTCCTAGGTTAATGAAAATGAACAGTACCAGGCGGTGCCGTCCTTGAGCGTAGCTTGAACCCGGCTAGTAAAACACAGTCAGCGATTCCTGGAGTAACAGCAGCTGTGGTGCGGTCACAGATCCAGTGGGCAGCTCAGAAATAAGCATGTCTACAACAGAGCCTAGTGGTGAGCACACACATGTGCTGCCTGCTCCAGCTCCTTCCAAGAGGACACAATGTAAGGCTGGTGACTGAAGACAGCTGGTGCTCGGGTCTTTCCGTGCAACAACTGTACAAGTCCCACACAGCTCTGCCCTTTCAAATTTTCCAGGCATTGCTTTTTCCACCCCGTTGTTTTCTCCCACTGATTTAGAGCCACTGAGAGCACAAATGCAGGCATTTCCCAGCTGAGTAAGATTGCTCTCCATTGCTTATAATCTAACAAAATGTAACAACATGGCCTGAAATTTTACAGGGGTCTATCTATCTCTATAGGGTTTCTTTTTATTCCTCTGCTATTTCTGAAATTATTTTGGCCATTCTGGCACATAAAGCAATTCTTGAGCTTTTATTTTAATAGTGTTGGGTTCCCATGTTTTCTAGTCAGTCCTCTCAAGTCCAGCAGTAATGGCAAACCTAGTTCTGTGCCTTTCCCTCTCCCTATGAAAATCTATCCAAATTCAGGCAACTGAAAAAAAAAAAATGAAAATTTGAGATCTGCACCTGCTCAGGTATTTTTTTGGTTGTAGTGTCTAAAGTCCTGCACTGTCACAGAAAATGGCCATGCTTGTTATAATTTTCTACATGTGACCGGGCTGCATGTTGTCCCAGGCACAGAATGCAGGCCTGGGCTTGGGCAGATATCTGCTTCTAGATCACTGGTACGGGAAATCTGGTCTCACTGTGTATGCAAAACTAAGTTCTTTGCTCACATCCAGGTCACACTGACCAAAACATTTGGCATCAGACCTTTTATGACCAGGTTGTAGGATCCTCTTCAGAGTAGAGGTGGAGCTCTGGCACCTATGGACCTGAGTGCTGACTGTTCCACAAAATAATGGAGGTAAAGGAAAGCAGATTTTCTTCATGACTTAGTGGCCGGTAGCAGTGGTCAGGAGTGGCAAAGGGTCATACACCAGGCCCAAGAGCAAGAAACTTGTGTCTCCTGCATACTCCAGGAAGTTGCTGCTGGAACCAAGGCAGTGCAAAGAGGATTCAGGGCTGTGATCTGAAGGCTGAGTCAGATCAGGAGGTCAGAATGGGATCTATTGGGAAGAGATGTTCTGTGAGATGGATCCAAAGCAGGGAATAGAAAGCTAGACTGGCTGGGTGTGGAGATGGGGAGCAGTGACTGGGTATGGAAAATTGGACTTGAAACTGGGACTAGAGAGCCAGTGAGCTGAGAAACAGCTGCTGCATCTGTACTTACTTGCTCTGCAGCATATCTCAGGGGCCTCATTTCCTGGTCATCTGAATTGTCAGGCCTGTTGGGACACGCTGCAGCTCCCATCCAGCATACACATCCAGGCTCCTATCCCAGCATGGAGCCGGGGCATGACTAACCGCCCATACAGACATGGGAACTGGGAAGCACTCTTAGGTCCAACGGTGTAAACACAGACAGTAAGTCTAGATAAGAAGCTTGAGAAAGCAAGACAATGACTACATGACCATGGCTTGCTAATGGAGACAAGCAGTTTGGGCATGAGGGAGAGCTGGATGGGTAAGGAAAAGACAATAAGATGAAGTGCCAGAGCTGTGGGACTCTTGAAGAAAAACTGTGGGTGAGGGAAGCAAGCTGGGGAGTGATGCAGATCTGGGTGGACCAGGGGCAGAGCAGACATGGTGTAGCTGCACAGAAAGGCTGTGGGCTGGGCTCTGGGGCAGCTGCTGCCTGAGAAGGCCCAGAGGCTGGAGCTGTGCAACCAGACTGGGACATTAGCAAGTCCTGGGAGAAGGCCAGGACCGGCTACAGAGGGAGCTGGGCATCCAGGTGAGAGGCTGGATGCAGGTGGTACTTCTGATGCCCACTGCTCATTTAATTCCATCATTTAAGCCTTGTTTGACTTGTGATGAACAATCAGACACTGCAATGCAACCTGTCCAGTAAAAACATACTTGATGGTTGCGATTACCTGTCCGGTTGTGGTACTTATAAGTAGAACTTCCTTGTTAAATTAATGTACAACTTTTGCATCCAGCTTCATTATGATTACTTGGGTCAAGGAGCCTGTTTTATTCCTAGGCCTAACCTAAAATACCAAATATGTATTCTCTCACTTCTTTGTTACATTGAAAATACAGGTCAAGCCTTTAAAGATTTCTCTGTTCTTCTGAACCCAACCTCTTACAACTTTCTTAGATTTTTTTTTCATGCTGCTCACATTATTCTTTAAAACACTTACCTTTATTATGACACTGTAAGACTCAATCCTCTCAGCCACTTAATAGAAAATCCTACTAGTCCTAGGAGCTTCTTTTAATACTGTCAATAGTAACTGGAAATAGACTTTCCCAGAAACATTATGCTGAAAGCCTCACCTCCTTTTTGTGGCATCACACCCTTATACATGTCAGTTACAGTCTCTATTTTGTCTCAGACAGGGTTTTCAATAAAACTGAAATGTAAATACTCTACCTCTGGACTTTATTCCACTGCATTTTTTCCCAAGTTCTCTAGAGAGTCCATCTGCTTCCACAAGTCTCACTCAGGCTGGTATCCAGTTTGCAATTCTTATACTTGTAATTGAAAAAAAGTAATTGTTTCCCAGCAAGATGCTTGCCAGACCCCTTTTAGCAGTGGAAACAAGTAGTTTATGATCACTTTCAACTAGCAAAGATTCCAATAAAGCTTTTTTACACCTCATGGCCTGAGATCAAGTCTTCCTTCTCTATTTGAGTGCACTGACATTTCATTTCTGTAAGTACCCATGACACATGATCCACTGTATTGCTATTTGGCTGGTCTCCAACCAGCCAGGCCAGTTTTGCTGTGGCTTGTTAGCTGCTGGTGGAACAATTTAATCCTAGGTTTTCCTTGTATGAGGGGATTGGAGTACCGGTGAGGTGGGAAAGAAGAGAGGGAATGCAATGGGCCTGATGTGGCAAGGAAGGAGAGGCTGAGTCTCTCTCTTACTGTCTTGGGAGAGGAAAGGGTCTTCCTGGTAGCACGGTGGTGAGATGGCTTCAGTTAGGGTGGACATCCACTGCACAGCCAGTCAGACACTCTGTGGTTAAGGTTGCTGCGACAAGAGCACTGGCTAGAAGGAGAAGGGAAGGAAGAAACAGCAGGCAACAAATGGCCAAGTTAAACAGAGGCTACAACTAGAAAATAGGGAGAAGGGAAAGAGAATGATTCAGAGTCAAGGAGGAAGGTGGTGGCTTTTCGAGTTGCTGCATAGGTGAGGAGAGATCCATCAGGACTGGATGGAGATGCCCTGTTCAAAAGCCCAAGGGACCTGCAGTACTCAGTCACTTCAGTGCTGTTGGGTGAACAGCTGTGAGAGCTTTCAGCTAGGGAAGCAGGCTTGCACCTCTGGATTGCTAATTTGTTGGAAGGTTTTTTGGTTTGTTGCTGTTGTTTTAATTTCAAAGATTGTAATCCTATCTCCAAGCTCAATCGCACTGTTGGAAGAGGTCTGAGCTAGTCCTGTCACACAGATGTCTGTAGATAGATTACTTTTGCATTTAAAATCATAACATCTAGATTTTGCATGTCTGTACACCTTAAAGCCACTGTCTTCTGAAGTCATCAGCTGACCCAAGTCCAGTGTTCCCTTCATAAAATCTTCCTTTCCAAGGAATCTTTGTATCCTGCCTTGTCTGCACGGGCAAGACTACTAGGGATGTCATACTGGTTCGACCAATAGTGGTCAAATGTAAAATCTCTATTCTATCTCTAATCTATTGAAATCTCTACCTTCAAATTTATTGAAATCTTAATATAGATGTGGCAAATTATATGCAGATAAGTATAATGGCTAGTTTTTGCCTCAGAGTCCAGATCCGTGGGTTATGCTTTCTATTGGGCTGTAGTCGTACTGTGTCTTTGAATCAAGTTCTCTCTGTGGAACGTGCAGTTTTGTAAAGGATCCCACTTGAGTACTGCTAAAATACTATTGCTGTATTCTCGTAGAACAATAAACATCTCAGACTCATGCAAATATTAGTAAAATGATTCTGATTATTTACAAATACAGCTGCAGGCAAACGTTCACTCAGTTGCAGCTATTATTTGCCTGCTAAGATGCAATGCAAGCAGCCTACAAAGCCAAAGACCTCTGTGGCAGTTGCTCCTTTAAGTTGGCCATTACAAGTGTTTCTTGGGGACAGGCAGACAAGCAGAAGAACAGCAGAAAACACTGGAATGAGAGACAGGAAGCCATAGGGAAACCTGCATTTTGGAAGAGAGTTTCAAATGAGTGAAAGGAGAAGGCTGAAAACAACAAGAACTGCACTAAGGCAGTGGAAAAAGGGACCAAATGATGGTACGGCCAATTTGGCAGCCCCAGCAAGAACGAGGGGAAGGGACTACCTCTGTGCCCATAAGACAGTGAGGTGCTGAACCACACTGTTACAGCAGAGCTGACTGGGAGATTTAGGAGGAAGGACAAAGGTTATGGAAATACATGGATGTTCCTGGGGAAAGATGGATTTATCACAGTGCCTTTCTTTACCATTTTGACTACTGAGTCTGCTGCTCCTCTGAGGTATTCTTATTTCAAAGTTTGCAGTAAATGGGCAGCAGTGGTGCTTGACCAGAGCTCCTAAAGGACTACGGTCCCCAGCATCCTCTGAGGGATGTGTCCTGTCAAAGTCAGCCTGCCTACATGCTAATCAATGTAAACGTACTACTATGGCCACATTCTGGAATTAGAAATATGCTCTCACTCTGAAAGGAGCCAGAGGTTTTTTTCAGCTCTCACCTGTCCAATGGTTTATGGATTCCCAAGGTCAGGAGCAATAAAATATTAACATCTAATCTGTCATGCCACCAATGAAAACTATAATCTGGCCCATGACCTCACATGAGTACCAGGCTGTTAACTAAAGAAAGGAATCAAATCTTCCTATAATAAATACTCCAGACTGTGACAGGTAAAATTCAGGTCATACGTCTCCTTTGAAGTTTTAATGGCCACTCCAATTTTATGATAAAGCCACTCACCTTATGTTTGTAGTAATTTTGCAAAGCTCGAAGCGGCTCTAGTCATCTCTGGTGAACAGTTCCCAAGGACAAAGCTCTCATAAAACTGCAAGCTTCAAAGGGATTAGACCTCTTCTTCTCTCCCTCTCGCACACACATTATTTTTTTAAAAGCAATATTTCCTCACATTTCTTCTGCATAGCTCCCTGAGGAGCCTCCCAGTTGAGCCCCCCATCTAGGCTTCTTCCTCAAGCTCTGTCACTCACTAAAACAAAATAAAATAAAATAAAGCTAAAATGTTTTTTTCCTTTTTCTTAATAGTAAGGCAATTTTCTGGGCCATTTCTGCTTTTTGTCTTTATTCTATTGTCAATGCAGAGCAATTTGAAGCAAATCAATAGAGTCTGTGAATTTGCATATTTCTCAGGCTCTAAGAAGGACCACATGCAGCAGAACTGCTCCCCTGAATGTCAGTTTTTGTTTGTTTGTTTCCCTCCTTTTAAAGTCAAGGGGAAGCCGAGCTGAATCTGCCAAAGCTTGAACTCCAAAGCTAATGTCCATACTGATAAATTGAAGAGTGCCGGGAACGTTCCCAGGCACTGGAAGGCAATTGTCTATGTTGCTTAATTGTCAGCACAGTGCCTGGCACAGCGGGGTGGGGGCCAACTTTCCCAAACAATTCCCAAATACAGGCCAAGAGCTGGCATGGGCCAGGACTGCTCTCAATAGACAGTTTGTTTGCAGGGCATGGAGGGGAGGAGAGACCAACACCACAGATGCAGCCATTTCCATCTCCACTGGCCTCAGTGCTGGGGAGCAGTCCCAGCCATGCTTAGCTTACTGGTATGGACACAACCATGGTTGCTCAAACTTGACATTTATACCACCGTGCCCTTGCGAGGAGAAGGCTGGCAACCTAACTTCCTGGGGTAAATAAACATATATGTTTGCTTGCAGACTGATTTTATGCATCGTCTTGGCTGTAAGATTAATTTGTTCCCTTTAATTGCTAAAGGTGTTTTTTTCAGATGCCTGTGCTTAAATGCCGAAGATGAGGCACTTGGGGAAGAATAAACAACATTTGTCCATCTTGCTAATGCCTCAATGGCGCTGAGAAGTAAAAAATCTGTGAGGGAGCAGATGGGAACTTTCTGCAGTTACACTGACCTCAGGAAAACAATTCAAATCAGATGTCTGTCAAGGCATTGGAGAAACCATCCTGAACCACAGTTGTTCAAATGGCATAAAGTTTGATTTTACTCAGTTTTATCAGCAAATCCTCCAGTCCCAGATGCTTCCCCAGGTACACTAAAGTGCACCAATCCATGCACGTTATGTCAGTGGTGGCAGGCAGTGTTTTCATGAAAACAATACTTGCTTGGAAACAAGTAGAAGATTGGTCAGATTGCCATCCTCCTTTCAGCTCACCAACTTCAGCTAACACCCTGTTCCCTCCTGCAGCAACAGACTGAGTAACGCTGAGAAGCATGAGATGCCTCTAAGGGACTATCACAAAACAGCAGTATCAGTCACAGGCAAACGAAAGAGCATGTACCAGCTACAGTATGCAAGCTAAATAACGTAAATGCACAGAATAAACTTGCAAAGAAGATAAAAGTGGAATATGTGGATCCCCTGAGCCTAATTTTTCTGCAGATGGTACATGTCAGAAATAGCTGGTATTCAGAACTGTCTTTTCAGGGTATGCTTCTTTAAGGTTACTGAAAAGTTCCTTTATCCAAGAAATTAGCTTAAATGTCCTAAGGCACAGTATGTACTCTGAAAATACTCACATTTCATTTGATTGCTGTTGTTAATGTTTCAGAAATGAAGTAAGTTTTCCCCTGGGGACATTTAGCCTGGCTTACCCATTTGTCTGAGCTTCTTCAAAGGAGGAATGATTTTTAGTTCTAGCCTGATAACAGCACAGGAGAAAAATCAAATATGGTGCTAGGAAAACAACAATTTATTAATTTTGGGTTTTGGGGGTGGAGGGGGAGCCACAGGTAAATTTCAGTAATAACATACAAATATTTTTATAAGAAAATGACTATTACATTATTTAGCTGAGAACAGTGAGAACAAAAATAACAAGTCAAACTGACTTCAAGAGTATCCGAGCACATTACTAATGGTTTTTCTTAGCAGCACTTTGTGAATTCAAGTGTTCGTTTCAGGGATCCATCAGAGCTGGGCTGAGGGGAATGTTTTGGACCATGTAAGGTTTTTAATTGATAGTTGGCTGTAGAGCAAATGCTGTTAATCTTGCAAGAATTCTGCCATCTTCCACAGTCAAAATCTCAAAAATGTTGCTCTTGGGAGATTGCTGTATTTGAACAAAACTGGAAAATAAACCTCTTCATAAGTACAAAATCTGGACGCAGCCCCAGGAGAGGCTTAAAGATTAAAAGACTAAAATCCAGAGATTTGTTGTGAAAGCTCCCTGAGAGCAGTACTCCGACTTCAGGTCTTCTTTGTCAAACTTTAATGCAGCAGTTTTTCAGATTAAACCTTATTTCATTATGTCATTTCAATCAGCCATGGAAGTTCCTGGTCCAGCTTAAAGCGTACAAGGTGCCCAGGTGCCTGCAAGATGCTGATGGTGCTTACCTGGTGCCAGCTCTGCATCACTGACACCAAGGCAGAAGGCTCCTACAGACTCAGACCTCAAGTCTACCTCTGGTGCCAATGCAGTCTGCAGAAACAAATTTCTCAAGCCTTCCCCGGTCATGTGAGTTAGCAAAGCTGCACATTGCTTCTTCTGAAGCAAAAAGTCCCCCCAAAAGAATTTAGGACCTGAAGTGGGGTGTAACATAAGTACAAAATACAGAAAACTGTCATGCTTCCAGTGTTTAACCCTACAGGTTGAACTCTGTATGCCCATGAATGTATGACTTCAAAATTCCTTATAGTCCTTCAGCTGTGCTTATGCAGATATGTGCCAGAGCCTCAGGCTTCATGCTGTTAAGGACTCAGGTCACTCTTATCCTTGGTCAGGACCCAGAAACTAGATATGGTCCTGCCTAAATGCTCTGGGGGTCTTAAAGTCAAAGACATTCTTCTGGCTCACTTTCTGCATGTCTGCAAGATGAGGCTTCTCACAGGTTGCCACTGCTTTCCTTTGCAACTCCACCACCTTGAAGGGATTTGGAGATGGTGCTCCTCTTCTATATAGCAATAATAAATAAAAGAGGCCAATCCTCTGGTGGCCAGGAACGTGATGCCTACTCCCAGTTGGCCTGAAAAAGCTGAAAGCACACATCTCTGAGTTCCCAGGAGACCCAGCAGTCCATGCGCTATTCAGAGCCAGAGAGAGGACCAACAGTGCTTGCTTTCACCCTCTTTGAGGTCAGGCCAGTGAGCAGCAGAGTGTGCAGGATTTGTGGGACTGGAAAAAGAGTGCAGCAGAGACCATGAGCCCACAACCTTGCAGCTTGGGTATGGACCTAGGAGAGTACAGACTGGGTTTTGGGTCGCTCTGAGGGTGCCTTCGTCCTTTTTTTGGTCTAGCGATCCACCCCAATGGGTTGGAAATAATGACAAACCACAATAACAATAGCCAGCTAAACACAACAAGTATAAACAGAAACAACAACTGAGGCTGGGAAGAAAAATGGCCTTTGGGGACATTATTTAGAAGAGACTTCAGACTTTGATTTCCCAGGCAGAAAAGATGGCAAATCAGCCAGTACGACTCCTCAGTTCTTGAGAAAGAGGCAAACCACATTTTCCTAAAGCTTCCTGTAGCTGAAGCCGTTGAGCTGACTCTACTACAGTAAAACAGAGTAAGGAAGAAAATGGGGTCAGCACAAAAAGCAAGGCTGAAAGCCTCATGACTCTTCACTGAACAGCTGAACATTTTTGAGCTGCTGCCTCACTCTGAGAATCCCCCTCGGCATCACATGCCTTTGAACTGTCCCATTGGAAGGAGCAGGCTCTCATCGGTTCCCTAAACCCCACACAGAAAAAAAACCACTCTGGGTGCAAAAGTCGTTATGCACGTAGTTATAGCATGCCCTATGTATTGACACAAGCACTGTACATAAAAAAAAAAAGGAAGTTTGCCCCGGTTATACAATACAACGCAGGGAGACTGGCAGAAAGTAAACAAGCTGTGCTGTTATTCTTCGTGCCAAGAAGAGAAGTGAGCAGCAAGGAAGGTGTTTCTGTCCAGGTTCACAGCTTCTTCCTCCGACACTCTGTCGCTCCTCTGTCAGCATTTCACAGCCTGAGTCAGAAATAAGTCACGCAAATGAAAATAGAAACAGACAGAAAATTGTGAAAAAGAGACAAAAGCTGTCACACTTCTACATTGTATTTCCCAAGTTCTTGGTCAGTGCTCCTCCACACGCAGCCTCTTCCTCCATCCCCTTCCCTGCAGTTTGTCCTCTCTTCAAATGGGGAGAGCAATTGCTGCTAAAACCTGAGCTAGGTGAGATGGATGTGCTGGCTGGGAGCGGGAGCAGGAGCAGCCAGGGCTGGCACCAGCTGGTGGCTGGGATGGGCAGCCAGAGCCATGGGAAAAGTGAGAAATATGAATTAAGCATGAGACTGATGGGCAGCAGAAGTGGGACCAGGCAGACACCAGGAAAGAAGAGTGCAGCTGAGGGAGAAAGAATTCTGATTTGACAAGCTACACCCAACTCTTCATTTCAGAATACTGTCTGCTACCATTCGTGTAGGTTCTCCTGCAGAAATAAATCATGGTTTTAGCTTGACCAGCTGAAGAGTTACTTTCTTTTTCATTCTCTAATTAGCTTTGTTGCAGTAATGTAAATGCTCTTCCTTTTCCACACAGCTCCCACTCTCTCCAAAAATAAAATAAAATAAAATAAAATTAAAAGGCTTCATAATAAAGAAATAACCTACTCCTTGGAAAATGAATGTCATTGTTGCATTTTCCCTCAGTACGTATACATAGCAAGGAGAATAGATCTTTAAATGTCCTTGATTGTTGAGAAATTTTGTGAGAAAACCTAGGAATACCCATTTTCTGCTCCCCCTTCTGCTCCTCAGCAAACCTGTGGAACTCACTGCCATGACACATTTTCAAAAGCAAGCATTTGCCAGCAGTCAGAATTAAACTGAATATTCAAATGAGCAAGCACACATACACATATGCCAATATATATTTGCATATATATTTATATATAAACAGTAACTATTTTTAAAAAGCACAATAACAACATCAAAGAAATCTTTGGAACCACAGCAGACAGGACTTTGTAGACCTCTCTGCCGGGTCTGCCATAAGTTTCTCCAGTGGCTTGTGTCAGCTCAAATCCCAAATCCCAACAACAAGCACTTGTGGGGGTGCTAGAAACACAGCAGATGACAACGTAATGGTTGGTGGTGAAGGAGAAGAGGAATAAGTAAACACAAGCAAAGTATGCAAGTCACTTTATTAAAAGCATACCCATTGGGCTGCTTCTCCTACTTACAGTGGCCAATAAGTTCCCACTGCCTTCATACACTCGAAGTGCAAGGACATTCAGCTCATGAGTCATTCACCACATTCTTCTGGATAATAGTCACTTGTTGAGCTGGACTCTCTTTCATGAAGTTCAACGGCAAAACCATTATTGTAGTTACATAGCGTGGCAGAGCCTCGTGTCACCTTACAGACCTGATTACAACAAGGATCCTTGAGAGGATCCCATGTAGTAAAGGCCACAGGATTCCCATGTGGGCAAAGAGGCACCTCTGTGGAGGACCAGGCCCTCGACTAATATAAAAACCACAGGAAGGAACTCAGCACCCAGTGAAGAGACAGCTTGGCTTTCATGTGATCACCAGAAAATCCAGTTTGCCCACTGGATTTTCCCTCTTCACGTGGAATGATAATTTGAGTGTTGAATGATAATTTGAGAGCTGGATCTGAGAGATGCCTCAGTACCTCAGGGACTCTGCGCCAACTGCTTCTAACGAGCACGCAGGGGCTATGGCGACGCTGCCTTTTCTCACTGATTTTGTGACTGACCGTGCTGTTCAACTGTTGTTTTAACACCACATACTGGGGACAAAGTACTTGCCAGTAAGGCCAGCTTCTCTGCCTTCAGTTTTGTAATGTATTCTAGTGCATGGGTCTGCTGTGCGCGTTTCTGTTTGTGTTAGGCTAAATGCTGCTGAAGTAGATGGGCCTAATTACGGCCCTTCATTCAAGATTAATACGGAGCCATTAAGCTGGTTTATGCAACCAGGTAGCTGAGCAATAGAAACATGTGAAAGGAGTATGAGGCAATGTCAGAGGCTGAAACCATGCAATCAGTGCACCTTCGTTGAGAACAGTCATGGGAAACATAGAAACTAGAACCGTCTTCGCCTGTGAAGTCCAGAAACAGCTCCCAAACCTGTTGCCCATCCAATCCCAAGCAGGGCATGAGTTATTTGGGCTGACTGAAGCGGCCAGTCTTGGCGCGCTGAACAGCCTGGAACACTGCTGTTATTTACTTCACCCTGAGTTCAGGAAAATAAGCTCTGGTAACTCTCATTTACCGTGACAGCACGAGTGATTACTGAATCCAGTGCCAACTTCCCCTCCTAGCAGAAACACGCTGAAGAAATGCCACACTTTTTCTAATTGCTGGATCAAAAAAGGGTAATGCAGCAGTAATGCTGCTGGGAATTACGGTTCTATATTCTCCAATACAGTCCTCTAGCATTTGTGGTTGTGCAGAGTTAGGTTAGACACACGCAGATTTTCTTGGTAAATAACCAAGACTTCATTGACCTTATTAATGCCTATCTTAGGTATTTTCTAAAAGGAGGAATTAGGTGGTGTGTGGAACCAGTTTTATGTGAAACGGAAGAGGCTAATTAAGAGAGAAAAATCAATTAAAGAAAAATCAAAGATTGTAAGGAAAGAACTGAGACATACAAGAAAGGATTTAGGAGCCAGGGTTTACAGGACAATAATTGAATTTTGAGTAAATTGATAGTTAATTGGATGTATCAATTTGCAACAGTACACAAAATTTAAATCAAATCTTTCATTGGTTTTTAGATTGATTTCTTTTGAAAAGTTCAGTATATCTGCTCTCTTTAAGCTTGACAGAAAGGATTTTAAGACAATTATAACCCCAGACCTGAACACACATCAACTTGTATTTCTAAATTGAACAATACTTCCATCTTCCAAGAAACAGAAATAAAGAAATATTGCAAAGGAGATGTGGTTGGGGGAGACACTGTCTAAGACTTCTCTGGGACCCTCCTGTTCTTCTAGGACATAAAGGGAACTTTTCCGGGAGAAAGTACTTTTGGGCAACACTAGATGGGTGTAAACCATCTAGCTTTTACCCATTCTGAAAGAAGAAGAGAACTCATATACATCTTGTATGCATGCAATGATTATTTTTTCTTTCCTACCACATGCCTGTGGATGGACTGCTGGAATTCTTGTCAGGCAACTGCTCGCTTCTGTTAAAGTTCTAGTGGCAGAGAAGCACCCTGAAGTAATACTTACCATTTCCCATTTATGATTTTAATCAGGTCAGGACGCGTAAGTACTAGGTACTTTCCAAAGAGACAATCCCTGCTATGAAGAAGAGGCATTCTTAGCTTAATGTTGCTATGATTTCCAGCTCGTAATGCAAAAACACAGAACTTTCATTGTCAAGAGCTACACAGAGCACACACACGCACATTAGGCACTTTGTTTTATTTTGCAAAAAAAAGTCTTTTATATATAAACCATTTCATTCTCTCTCAAAACATTCTACAACTATACAGCTGTTTGCTCCATCATTTGCATAGGAAATACCACAATACAAAAATAAGGTGGGGGGGAGCAAAAGAAGCAAAACAGCAACCAATTTATGCATGTGTTTCCATGTATAAACATTTGAAGCCTTACAAAATTATTTACATCATTTGTCAACTATTTACATTAAGAGCAACATTTCTAACTATAACAAACAAAACTATAATTTATCAAGTATATGTAAAATTGTCTTAAAAAAAAAGTCATATATCATATACCACAAATAAATAAAGACAAACAACAGTTTTAACAAAGCTAGGTTTTCCTGCAAGACCCTTATTTGGTATTTTGACAGTTTATTCTACCCTTTGGTTGACAGCTTAATATTACGGCTTGTGAACCCCAGACACGTTTTTGTTTCATTTTCTCCTGTTGTCTGGCCAAATCCTGCATGGTCTTACCTCATCTTTGGCCCTTCACTTAGTATTTCAAGGCTGAACACTGTGGATCAAAGTCATTGTTAGCATAAAAGGGCACCACTTCATTGACTTCAGTGGAGTTTCAGCTACCTTTGTCAGCAGTAAATTCTCCTGTGTGCATCCAATTGAACAGTGGATTAACTAAACTGCACTGTAATTTTAAATAAAACTACTGTATCCTTTACCTTCTAGTAAATTACATGCAATATCCACATGAAACCAGATCGTACTGGTGCTGAACCAGCTTAACATGTCCGTATATGAAAATTGCATCCTAAATCTTTCTTTTTAAAGTGATACTAAGTTTAGCTTATAGTAAGAGGTTTAACATTCCGTATATTGTAACTATCCCCACTGTTTAAGCTTCCGCCATTTACTTTCCAGTTCACTTTAAATGTTTTACCCTTTTAAGCAACTTGAAAACAAAATCCCGCTTTGAATAGTCAGTGCACACCGTCTGAGCTAACAGGTATAAAACATCTGAATGTTTTGCTCATTCCTCTTAAGAAAAATGAAGCTAAGTTGGTACTGTTTTGAGAGGTATTTAAGTAACTTTTTTTGTAAATGTGCCGTGTTATCAAACGTAAAACAACTGCTTTTTTCAGATAATTCTTAGAAAACTTTTGTATTAAACCTAAAAAGCTGATTTGCATATTTACAAAATCTTTGTCATAGCAAACATGCAACATACAGAACAAAATGTTTTGTTCTATGGCTGTTTATGAATTTTTCTATGTAGTTTATCTCCACAGAACGACTTAACATTTAAAAAAAAGCACAAGTACTAAACAAGTCCAGTAAAACCCTGACCGATTACAATTCATGGCTTTTCCACTGCGTCCATTTTTTTGCAGCCTCTCATTACTTTGTTTACTAAACATTGTCAAAATAATGACAGTGCTTTGGTCAAAACACCGTGAGAGAAAAAAAAATAGGTGTAATGCTGCCATGTGTCGAGACATAATACTTGTAAAGAGATGAAACCTGCTGACTAAAGCCATATACACCATGAGAGCAAACAAACGACTCGAACACTCTGGTATTGTGATACAGTGTCTTCCCTTTTTCTGCATAAATATACAAAATATACATTTCCAGTTTCCTTTGAGATTTCTTTTAAATGGATAATCCATCCTCAAAAATTAAACTAATTTCAGCTGTATGTCGAGAGTCCCTAGGAAATTGCATAGATACAGAACAGCCTCGGCGACAAGTCCGGCCCTCAGTTCTGGTGCCTCTTCATGTGGAGCGCCAGGTGATCGGAGCGAGAGAAGCTGCGGTTGCACACGGCGCACTGGAAGGGCTTCGCCCCCGTGTGCTTCCTGTAGTGGCGCGTTAATTCGTCCGAGCGCGCGAATCGCCAGTCGCAGCCCTCCCATGTGCACTTGTACGGTTTTTCACCTGAAACCAGACAGAAGGCAGAAAAACGTCAGCTGTGGCTCTTCCAAAGAGTCGGCATGAGATTGCAACAAATGATGCTGCTGTTCAATTTAAAGAAAACAACAGAACAGGATGTGATGTTTCCTAACGAAGGTACGTTCCGCAGGCCCCAAATGAACCGCCCCTTTCTTTCTTCTGAGCATTTTGCTCTTGAATCTGCAATTAGTACTTGGGTAAAACAGCACCACTGAAGACATTTTCAAACGTAAGCTTGTTGCTTATCCAAATTAGAGGCGGCTATGTCAGAGAAATGAACAGAGGTTTAAACAAAACCTGCATGAGACTGAAATATGCCGCCTCACATTCATCTCAATAGGAGGGGGAGCAGAGAGGAAAGCGGTCTCACGTGACAATCCTGCCCAGTCTGTAACTTACACTCACACTTTTTAAAAAAGGGTAAATTAGGTTAGACTGAGCTTTTTTAAAGAGAAGTCTGAAATGGGAAGAAAGATTCCTATAAAGATTCTTTGTAGCGTACAGATCTGTACAAGGTCTTCTGATGTGCGAACAAAGGTGCACTGTGTTACAAATACAACCGGGATAATATTTTCTAAAATGTCAGGGGCAATAAAATCTTGTGGTATTCTGCCTTGGGCTAGCTATATATAGAAGAAACCATCTAAAAGACCAAAGCCCTTGTTTTCAGAATTACATGTCTACAATCAGGTGCTTAAATAGCTGCATTTCAGAGATGGCAAGTGCTTGCTGTTTCCACCAGTCTGTACTGATGCAGAGGGAGCACAGCATCTTTGAAAACTTGCTATGTTACAGAAGCTCTGAATACTACTTTGAAGTATCCTGCTAGGCCTGAAAACGCTGGCTCAAGCACCCAAAATACTTGCATTCATCCATTTTAGAACTATAAATGGGGTCTTTGAAGCATTTCTATGATTTATGAATTTGTTTGTTGAAATGGGAGGAGCACAAAGCCACAAAGTCAAGATGACTTCTGAGTGAAAAGAGAATTTTACACGTGGACATACATCTGCTCAGGAGCGGGTATGGACATGATGTCACCATACAAGCAAGCTTTGTATAAATAAAGAAGCTAAGGTTACCTATTTATAGGATATTGGTTGACGTTGGTTGACAAAAACACCTTTCAGTTGGCATAGTCAATTGCTATCTATATCCTTTATATTAATTTGACTCATTTGTCAAAGAGAAAGAAAACTGAGTTTGTCCAAGCACTCAGCAGCAGCTCCATCTGGAGCAGAATCAGACCAAGGCTGAGCTTTCAAAAAAATTGTTTTCACCACAGCTTACAGACCTTCTCCTTCTGGTCTCAGACCTTTACCCTAACAGCTGCAATCCTATAGCTCTGTGGACTTGTACTCTTCCCTCGTTTACCATCACGTTAGCAAGTGGAAAAAACACAGAAGTCGTCAACATCCTGCGATGTTTGTTTGTTCTGCAGAGAACACCATTTGAGAAACTTCAAAACATCACTTCAGAGACTCTAAATTATCATTTAAATGAAACTGTCTTGTCTGTCAGTTTCTACTGCTTCTTCTCAACTACGTGGTAACTTTCCGTCTGCTACTAGAAGCAGAGCCAGCCCTCTGCTCACCATGGCGAAGTGACTTCCTATCGGCAGCATGTTCACAACTAGAATGAGACTTCTACAGGAAAATCTAACCAGCTAAACAAACCACCACCTCTCTGCACAAACAGCAAAGGATTTATTGAAACTGCAGTGGAATAGTATCAAAACCTTAAGAAAAAAACAAACTTGGGGCCTGGAATCACCTCTCAGAGTACAAAATTATTTGATGGGTGGTTAACCAGACCACAGTTTCTTACAAATTTCTGTCACAGATGAATTTACTCTGCCCGATACTGACTGAAGACTGGAATGACCTACAAAATAGAATTTTTTGTCCTGTGCAACATGGGAGCGTAGGTTAAAATACAGATCTCACTCAAACCCAGTGCATAATGCTTTTCTAACGTCAGAGAAGTCAGCTGAGATAACACATTTAGTCTTCAGAGCAGAATGACAGCAAAGGTCTCTCTTCAACGCAGGACATTTTGCAGTATGTATGTCATCGTTCATGTATCTGAACAGGGTCGATAACACACGCGGAGATCTGTAAAATACTGCATCCCTGATCCATAAGCATAACACTACAGACACTTTCAGTGAACATTTCGTGCTTTCTTGCACACAAGTGTTTATCTTGCGTTTGAAGCAACTTAAAAACAGTCTATTTCCTTTTTTTTTCCTCTCTTCCTCCATATTGGCTTTAAGGTTTCTAATCAAATGCTTCCATCTGGTTTAGAATGAATTTTTTAAACTAAATCCAGAGTAGTCTCAGTAAGATGACTCTATAAAAGCTTCTGGCCAATCTTTCACTTAAAACTTTCATAATTCCCAGTCTTGTGATCTCACCCCCCCGAACTGCCTGGAGAGAGAGCACAGATTTAGACAGCTCTCCATATACTCCCAACTTGTTTCCCAATTTGCAGAATTACACTGGGAGTCATAGAAATGGTAAAGAAGGAGGGGAAATAGCACTTATCAAACAGAAGACCAGGACTACCTGGAATAAAACAGACTGAAACGGGGACCAGGAGACTAAAAGCACAGTTTCTAAACTTGGTGTTGAGGAGATACGAGGTATGTAGAAACTCACCGAGTGCCGCACTACGTTGTGTTGAATAAAGCAGTCTCAGAATAGTCCTACTAGGTATTGCCTGACCCTAAGACCAAAGAAAACTGCTGCCCTGCCATCCAATCTTGTTTTTCACAAAATGTGGTGTGAAGACTCCTGGCATATGAACAGCCAGAAGTCAGGACAGCAGTGAACCATGTGGCTTGCTGGATGCAACAGGTTCGAAGTCAATGATAAATTCTTATCTAGAAATCTGTATAGCTTACCCCATCGTGGTGGTCACCTCGCCTGACAACGCTGCCAGTCATGAAAGAGCCACTGGCAGCTCGCTGTCACATTGTGCACAAGCAGAGAAGCCCTGCTCCTCCTTCCTGGCTGACTGCTGCAGACCTGAGCTGAACTGAACAGTGCTCAGGGGATGCAGGGAGGGGAACAAGGGGGTGCCTTACAGGGATTGTTTTAACAGTGTTACTTCTATGTACTGGAAATAAAAGCCAGAATGCTGTTTTTAACCCCTGCTTTGGCAAACAGTGAGAACTGGAAAATGTATTTTTAGCGCCAATACAGAGGCCCAGATTATTTTGAATAAATCCTAGGGGTAAAATACTGAATATCTATGTTTGTAATGCTAGTTTCCGTTGGAAAGTTCTATTTAAGAACTGAATCAATTTCAAATGTTTTCGTTTTGGGCAAGGAGGTAGGGGGGGCAAGAAAAAGAAGGCGGAGGTTATTTTCACTCCTTTAAAGAAAGCAGAAGAACAACTAGCTGGTAGTATTCTCTCTCCCGATCTATACGTATGCTTTTTGTCATTTAGCAGAAATAAGAATTTGCTTAAAGTTCCTGTGGCAAGGGAAAAAAAAAGCCTCACGTTCCATATTTTCTGAAGTTATCCTACTTTTTTTCTATGCTGACTTTAAAGCCCTGAGAAATCTGGGTTTGAGGATTTATTTAAAAAAAAACAACACCACAGGTATACACAACAAGGGACACTGAACCCTTTATCCACTATTTTCATTGGCTACATAGTAGTGTAAGATTTGTTTACTTTAATGATTGTGTGAAATACAGTAGCTGTAAAGTTTCAGAAATACTTGGTTTTCCTCCAGCAATTTAGAACTTCTATAGGGTGTTATACCAAGAATGCCATTGGTCATCAAATACGAACGCAGTGTAGCTCAGTTGCTGGAACACGACCACTGTATCAAACAGGTATTTCACTGTAAAAGCAAGAAAACAGCTAACTCCTCCACTTCAGGGGAGCTTCCACGGGATTTGTTAGAATGTCAACACTGTTCAACTAAAACACCATGGAGGAAGCTGGTACCGATTTCTAGCCAAATAGCACACTCCAACCCTTTCTTCCCAAGCCAGAAATATTATACACAGCACTTCTGGGAAACAGAACTGCTTTCCTTTAAATTATACTTCAACAGGATAGGGATTTCATAAGTTTAATTGGATTTTTGCATAACCTCCTTCCAGTATCACTGATTTAAAATATTTTGCTAGGCTTATGCATCACAAAAAAGTTCTTGAACTGTTAATATGTATCCATTCTCCAGTTTTAAAAATAAATTTGTAGAGCATGAGAAACAGGCTTGTACTTGAGCACAGAAATTTTAATCACTGATGTTTAGTTTGGAAGCTCTTTTACAGAAAGTACCTAACAAGAGATAAGGGAGTTTAACCTGAAAGGAGACTATTTTTCTTGCAATGTGTTAGTCTGCCAAAAAAATAAAATAAATTACAATGCTCTAAGATTGCAAAGACATCAAAAAGTTGTCTGGATACCCGCGTATAGCACCACGCTGACCTTACTAGCCACTTCAACAGATAAACTACACCCAGGTAGATCCCAAGGTTTGGGATCCACGATGGTACCTCAAGAGAATTATTTGGACCACTGAGTCAGTGCTGACTCTTCTTTTAATTCATCTACACGCGATTCAGTGGTTTAAAAATACACTGAGTGCTTTCCGAGCATTAATTCTATCCACTGGCAGTGACAGTCAGTGCCATACTCACGTGGGTACGGCAGAGTGCCACCCATGGGGTGGGTGATGGTTATTTGCAGGGCACTCTTAATCACGTCGTCCTTGTTCAAGAATCATAGATTCATGAAGGTGAGAGGAGGGACACCCACAGCTAGATCAGGTCGCTCAGAGCCCCATCCAGCCTGACCTTGAATGTCTCCAGGGACGGGGCTTCCACCACATCTCTGGACAACTTGTTCCAGTGCTTCACCTTATCATAAAGAATTTTTTTCTTCTATCCAACCTGAATCTCCCCACTTTTTGTTTGAAACCATCTCCCCTCATCTTATCACAGTAGACACTGCTAAAGAGTCTGTTTCCTTCTTTCTTCTAGCCCCCCTTTAGATACTGAAAGGCTGCTATCAGGTCTGCCTGAAAAAATGCTTCTATTCAAAATGCTGTTTGGGAAAAAGAGTCATTGAAAACCTCTACTAGCAATTAATTTCTCCATTAACAAGAAAGGAAACTTCCTTAGCCCACTAAAGACAGAGGTGTGTGACTTTACCTCTGTAATTCACCACTAGAATGGCTTTCTTTAAATATAAAGCCGTAAACAGTAAGGGTCAGATTTTCAAACATGAAGTTAGTCAACCGCTTTAAGGAGCGTAGGAGATTCATCCAAGCATTTGCAACTATGCATGAAGTAGAGACCTTTGTCAAATGGAAGTGTGTGGGAATGCCAGAAGCCTCCACACGTCTGACAGAGCAGGCATGATGACTCAAGTCACTTTTTAAAAAGGGGCAATTCCATCCAAGGTCCCATGTTTCAAAGCTGCTTTTGGACACGACAGGGAACAGAAGACAAAGTGAATGTGAGTAAGCACTAGAGTTGGCCAGAAGATGAAACGCCCGTTCTTGTTCTGTTGGGAAGTGTTTTCACCTGATGCTGGAGAAGGGGGTGGGGAAAGGACCCCTTTGAAGTTCTGAAGAGAGGCACACATTGCATTCATGACTCACTGACAAAGGCAACACGTTTCAGCTCTCTCCGTGCCATATCGCTGTCTGGCATCTGCCTCCTCAGGAGCTAGAAGATGGACATGTCTGACAATAGCAGAAATGCCAGCCCCAGAAAGCCCAGACAACACGTAATCCTAGCCCAAGTACAGCTGGCCTGGCTTCTAGAGTGAGACTCTGACCCAGCAGGAGCACACAACGCTTTGTTTCTCTGAAACTACTTGCCTACTGGCAAGCAGCTGGCCTTAAAAACCGTGCAACTAGGTGTGATAGCAAGGCAGGAGGAAAAAAAGAAGTTTCTGCACCACAGTGACTGTACCAGTGGCTACCTATGCTGTGTCCTGCTTTAAAAGCAGGTTATTAGAAAGTTTTCTGTTTACTTTCAAGTTTTTCACATCTTAAAATGAGTTGTCTTAGCTCCCTGACATGTTACAGTCTCAAATTGTTAGGAAAACTGAGAAATGAAGTTTTTCCCTCTGTTTTAGTTTGCCTGAAATAGCTTTACTCCAGGTTATAGAATGACTGTTTTAAACTCTTGCCTTTTTCCAGCTGACTGGAATCGAAACCAGTTGCTTGGGTATCCCTCTGCTCTCAGTCAAAAGAGGTATCTAGCTCTGAAAGTTTACCTAATGTTAGATCTCCATTCTGTCATTGGCTAAGCACTGCTGTCACTGCTGAAGACAGCCTTTTATTTTGGGGTTTTTGCCTTTTTTTTTTTTTTAGGCAGTTTTTTTCAGAGGAAGAACAGAAAGCTGGAATTTCAAACTAAAAAAATCCCTTGGCTGCTTAAAAGCTCTTTAGTGCGTTGAAATTCTCTGTGTTGTCCAAGTCAGAGGGGGATTAGAAGGCTGATGGCACACGAAGAGGTTGAAGGAAATCCAGCTTATTTTGTGAGTGATGAAATAAATGTAGTCCTCAGAACGTGCAGTCCCGCGGTGATATGAATGCATAACACATGCTGCGCATTTACAAGTGCGATAACGTCTGTGCCTACCATTGGGTGTCCACTACTGAACAACAAAACAGGATTTTAAGGAATCCTGTAACAGAGTTGTTGCACTTGGTACGTCCCATCTTTGATAAATCAAGCAGTATTAAATCTCTTACAAACAAAAGCATTAAAGGGGAAAAATACAACAATTTGGTAAGCAAAGAGGACGGTCAAAAAAAAGTTAAGCATCGTTCAGCTTCTGACTACAGCCACGTAAAGGCATTATCTTCCAAGAGCTCCCAGCGATGTCTGAAGCACTCTTATTTTGCTAAGTGTTGTCTTACGCAGTTCAAGGATTACTGGGGAATCTTGACTGGCCTGTGAAATGGTTTATTTTCTTTCTGGCATAACATTCTGTCTTAACAGAGGTGGTCCCTCCACAAGGAGATACGCAAACAAAGAGGAAAGGAATTTTTTAAGTAGGTTTATAAGAAATCCATGCCATCTGGGGTGCACGGCCGCGTCTACAAGTTCTGTGCTGTGCTGAAGAATGCATTTCCTCATCTGTGCCTATGGTGCAAGAACAGCTCTTTAGCTCTCACACCAATAACACTGGCTCTTGTGTAGCCAGATAAGAGGTGCTCTTAAAGTGGAATTCATTAAACGTGCTGTAGACTTCCAGATTTCCATCTACTGTATGCACACACAAAAATTGAAAGCAATACATTAGAGCTATTTTAATTCAAAGCGAAGCGCTGTACACTGGCCAAAATCAAAGGTTTTAATATGTCCTTAATCAGAGTTGTTAGAGATCACTGAATATAAATAATGTAGTCTGACAGGACAGGAATGCTGCTACCAAGATACTCAGACTAAAGTAGGACATTACTTACATGTTTCTAATCTTTCACCAATGGGAGGTGCAGGTCATCTAACAAACAACAAACAACGCTACTCGGAACACGTTCTGTGGAAGGAGGAGTCAATTGTCCAAGTCAAGCTCAGAAATTAATTACAATAAGGAATGTCTGATCAAATAATGGAAAGTTTTAATCACTGGCAATTGCTGTGAATCTTGGACTATATTAGTGTATGTAGGGCGGTCTCAAAATGAACTATATTTAAATCCGGTCTCTTAGGTCAACAGTTTCCTTATCAGGAATCAAATATCCTGGAACTGAAGTTTAATCCTCTCAGGGAGCAATTGACAGAAACAACAGTTTTTCTAAGCTTTCATGCTTAGAGGGACTTTCTAGGCTTTTAATCAAAATGGTAGGCTTTTCTTTTAAGTATCTCAAATCTAACAGGAGTATCCCTCACCTGACACCTTGGAATTTAATTCCTGCATCCTAAAAATTGAGCACCAGGCGGTGATGTGAATGGCCAGTAATACTTGATTAAAATTTAGGCTTATATTGCTAAGACTTCACCCAGAAAAGAGCAACACATTCAAGCACGTCTCGTTTAGGTTATGACTGCAGATAAAGAACTCAGTCAATTAATCCAAAGGTCTGCAATCATCCACAAAGTGTTTGAAAAATGCATTATTTTCCCTTAAACTGTGGTTTGCACAGGAAAATAATCTTCTTCCATTTCTCACACAGGCAACTAATGGATTTAGCAGAATTCATAAATAAAAGATGCCAACATATTCTCCAGCAGTGTCTAGCAACACTGCACTTTAATGCACTTTGTCAACAATTTTATTTAACTCTCCTCCATTTTTCCTTATTCTCTATACCAACGATGGCTTTTACTGACATCTCCTTAAAAGTGCAACTGACTCATTCAACAGGTTAAAGAAACAGAATCTGCACAGAAATATTACTTAATAGCTATTTTCACCATCCAAAGATTTTTCCAGGATAAAGCGTTGCTACAGACATGGAAAGCTGCTACCACAAACAAGGCAGAGTCTCGTGGAGCTTCAGTTGCCCGCTTGTGCAGCACGAGGGAAATCTTCACCTAATTCTCAGAATGACTGGAATCAATGTGTGTTTTTGCGAGGTGTTGATTTTTTTTTTTTCTTTATCCTCCAGTAAGAGCCTAGTACCACTCGTCCTCCCTTCTACATTAGAACAGCTATCCTGAATTCCTCAGCAATTCTATGTGGTACCACTGTTAACATACACAGATCGATAGCATAAATTCAGAGCACAAAGTCCTATGGACTGCTAAGGTCTACTGCACACAACTGGTTCTAACTCTGGTGTACCACCACAGGCTAGTTCTGGATCTATTGAGGCAGAGATCTAAATTAAAATAAAGCATTTAACACCTTGAGGAAGCGCACAAGTTAGCAGCTGTCCCATTCCTATGTAACATTTGAAATAACTACGGCCAGTGCAAGTATTTTGAGTGCATCTCATTTAGAGAAATGCCATTTCTCTTGGGTTATCTCGGCTTCCACTTCCCATCACCAAACACAAACTAGATCTATAGATAGAGATGAAATAGTTCTGCAGTTAATGTTAGAAACTATTAATGGCAAACCCACCATGTGATCAGAGAACATGCCTGTACAAAGACTCTGTATACGGAAAACCAGTACGCAGCTGGAAAATGTCCTCAATGCGTGTGCCCTGATGCGTTCAAAACAATGACAGACTTTCCTCTAAAAAAACCGTACACAATTCTCAAGTGTGCAGCTGTTCACAAAAATAACAGAAAAACCAGCCCAGAGCCAGCGGCTCTGCTGTGGCGTTACCGGTTGGGTATTCAAGGTGCCTGCGTATTGAAGACTCAACTTCAAGAGTCCCAAATTTTTACATATAAAAAAATGTAACAGGCTAAGCTATAGGATGGCTGTTTCTAAAGGATCACTTGATATATACATATCCACTCAAATGTCACCGAAGAAACCCAATGAGGTTTATCTACAAAATGCAATGAACTGCTTTGTGCTGACATTTGGCACGGTTTTCTAGTTGGACACAGAACTGTTATGCCTGTGCCTGAAGGTAGTTTTCATGTTGGACAGCCTGCAATAAATGCATAACACCCCCCTATTATACACACTAGTTGCACAATACAAGTTATGAAACTTGTTCCATGAGTAACAGGTATAATCATTTTAAAAGAAAATCTCTGCTTCAAGAAGTCAAAAGAAAAAAAAGCACTCTATTTTGACAGATGCTTCAGCAGGTACTTCAGCATGCTGAATATCATTCGATCCATGTCAAGAATAACTAACAGCACGTTAACATACACTGCTGAAGTGTTTAAGCTATTCAAACTGCACCAAGATGGACAATCTTGTGTTTCTTTGCAGCAGCTGAATGTTTGGTTATATTCCATGTTTTGGGTTACCAGTTTATCAACAACAAAAAATTACTTCACGATTTACAAATGTTAAAGCATTATCTAGAAGAAATAAAGCGGATGCCTGCTCCAGCAACTGAAACACATACGTTAACCTTGCTTCTCAGCGTGAACATTGAGGAGTGTGACTAGGAGGCCCAGCATAACTCCATTAGATACCAGCTTACACTATCTGACTTGCTGCAAAGTAAACACTTAAGAAAAGAGAATGGGATTTTGCTCTTCCCCATTTCCTGGAGTTATTTAAATGGGAAAGTCAGAGAGCGTATTCATATTTGAATTCCAAAGAAGACTATAGCCTACATTCCACCTATCAAAAATAACATTTCCCTAAAGTTTGTTCTCAAAGAACATCTATTAGACTCGGTGAAAGCCATTCAGAAGAGAAAGACTGCTAAATAAATACTGTGAAAAGGCTGAGATTTTCCAATACAAAAGGAAAACCATACAGTCTGTCTTGACTTTTAATGGCAGACAAACTTTGCTGCAGGCTCTTTTATTTTAAGATGACAGATTGCTGAGAAGGGCGGGTGCTGGTTGGGATGAGAGAGAGACTGCAGCCAATTTTGAAAGGTATTGTTAAGAAACTAAGAATAAGGAGAAAACAACTTCAGTGGTCCATGATTACTAAAGAACGGGTTTAGCCAGATAAACAGGTCTGCTATCCCTGAAGGGATTTGAAAGAATATCACACACAACTTTATTAAAATGGATTACGTGACAATTACTTCAGACTTTGAAGGTAAAAGCTTCACAAGAGTCTTTAAAAACATAAATTAAAACCAAGGCTCAATAACAACGTATGAATTCATAGTTCTAGGGGATGGGGCGCGCAGAAAGTGGACTGTATACGCACATAACCTCTCCCCCCCAAGTTGAGCACTCAGCCCTTCTCTTTTGAGGCCAGTAGAGAGAGTCTCCTGCACTCCCGAGGGAGCTGGGCCCCCAGCCCAAGTCCACTGATTTCCCTGAGATTGTGTCCATTCACGTTAACCTTCAGTTAATTGATTTACGTGGTATCGGTACGTCAGACATCCTGCTCATAAATCGACACATTTCAGCCGTATCTTAAGAGGGAGATTAGAATCTGTACTGGAAATCTTAAAGTATTAAATGAATATTCAAGAGAGTTAAACTAATCCAAACTCTGAAATAATGCAGGTAACAGGACCCGGCCTCACATTCTTGCATGTTAACGCCTTAGACAGTTTATCCCTTCATTCACCTGCCCAGCAGACCCTTTGTATTCCACACTCACTTAAATTCACTAGATTTTATCTAAAACAACATTCTTGTTTCCATGAACGCACCAGCTTCTCTGACCTTTGCACATTAATCCGCATTTCTAAGGTCACCCTTCTACAGGTAAAAAACTGAAGGTAACAATAAACATTAGTGACCCCATGCAGTACGTATCAGTGATGTATACATTTTTCTACGCACACAAGCATTAACTTTACAAACCCTAACGCCATTACTCAAGGTACCAAAAAAAATACAAATTGATTTAAGAAAGGGAAAACGTACATTTCAAATTATGTTGATTCTTAGAGCAGAAGTTTTGCTTTTATCTTCTTTCTAGTTATTGCATAACAGCAAGTGACATTTAAAACTGGAATTCAATTGCTGGCTAAAATGCGTAAGTGGAAATTGCACAGGCACCACTCACAGATTATTTATTAAAGACCAATAGTATTACACTCTGATATTATTCAGGTTTATAACCTCACAAAAATATTTTTAAGCTATTTAGTAATGAGTGATTACGTATATAAAAAAATAAGTGTTCTTGTTTAGTCTATTACTAAAGTAAAGCAGTCATCTTTGTACAGTTGCTTTGCTTTTAATCTTTTTAGCGTGAGCGCAGCACAGATAACTCTTTCATTGATCAAAACAAAATTTCCATAGCAACATTTAGCCTGGAGATACTCAATTTCTTTATAATAATCTAACAATCCATTGAGAATAGCAGAATACACAGCCTTCTTTCCACAGAGATAGTGGAGCATTTTGTTAGATCACAGCTCATGTTAGGATTTGTTTTGACTTTTGGTTTAAACTTAGGTGAAACCCCATGACGTGAACGGCACAACCATAGTGCTGACAGCGCTTCAATAAGCGAATTGCTTTACCTGTGACTCCTGTTTTGCTTTAAATTCGCGTTCACACATAAAAGAGTTCGAGCTCATACTTGGTTTTAAAAACATGGGTAGCAGCCCTCTTTTTTTTTTTTTTTTCCTTTTGGCAAAGACGAAAGTAATTGTCTTTTTACTGTAAGACTTAGCATGACTGGTTTTGTATTAAGATCCCAGAACTGCCCTAATAGCTCCAAGTATGCTGTTGGGGAGTGGGGCATTCCTCCCTCTACCCCCTCTCCTCACGCCTTCTGTCTACACAGGTCCACGCTTAGGAGCAGACCCAGTGAAGTTCTGCCTCCAAGCAGCTGGCCTTTGAAGGCACAGCTCCTGCACGCATGGATAAGCAAAGCTCTGTCCTGAGCCTGGATCGGGGCAGGCCCATGAACTGGGACTGCGTCTGTAGCTGCAGGCAGAATTTCATGGAGGTACAAAAACAAATGTTACACACTAACACTTTCCATTTCCTCAATTTTAATGTCTTTCACCAGCAAAAAAAAAAAATTAAACGTAGAATAATTTGTCTTTAAAAAAAGAAAAGCACGCTTAATGATAAGGACTACACAAATGGAGGTAACTTGAGAATCTTCATGACATTTCAGAAAAAAAAATCTAATTTTAACAGGTCAAACAAAAAGCTCAAAATAGAAAATTTCTGTTTACTTAGGTAAATATTTAAATTCATAATATTTACGCTGCTGAATTCATTATTTGCAGAAAGTATTTTTTTTTGGAAAGCAGAATTTCCATCTGTCTGATTCTTAACTACCTTCTGTTTTGTATTGTAAAACGTTTAACAACACTGCATTGAGAATAAAAAACATTTTTCTTCTCACTAAAGAAACCTGAATTTTTTCTCAAGTGCCAGCCTGATCCCATTCCACTCTTTCAAAAACCAGGGAGAAGATGGCAGATGAAACACTTTTGCCTTCTGAAAGATGTATAACCCATTAATGTGCAAGAGACAGTGAGAGAGCAAGTACATACCCGTGTGAGTTCTCAGGTGCGCTTTTAAGTGAGAAGACTTTGTATAAACTTTTGTGCAGCCTAAAACGAGATAAAATAAGAAGCAAGATAAATGTTTCAGTAGAGAGAAAAGGAACACCCCACATTATGTCTGAACTTCCTCATTCAGTGCTGAGGTACTATCTGGAAACATTTAAGTTTATTACCTTCTGGCACCATAATAATTTAGAAGTATAATTTAATACCGAAAACTTCTAGGGAGACATTGCTTTACATCGAAAAGAAAAAAAAATATGTTTCTGGGAGACTCACTATCTTTTAAGGTAGCATAAAACAACACCTGCTACAATCTACATTCAGTGACACCTGCTACGTAAAATATAAGTCTGCCTATGAGTTGTTAACTTCCTTTATTTTTTTTAAATTTCTTAACGAATTTGCTCAAGCCAGTTCACGTGGGCACTGGTACCTAGACTTCTGCCTGGTTTCCCCATTTTATGCATTTATCACACTGCACACCCATAGGGTGATATACACCGAGATATTCGTAAAAGGAGAGAGAACCAAGAGCTGTGACTTCTGGGTGTGCTCAGAGCGATGTGAGCATCCTGTATTTGGGATCATGTATTACTCAAAGGAATGGCTTATAGAATCAGGTTCCTCTTCCAGGGCAACGTAAATTCCCTTTGAGCCCATCTTCTTATCTGCAGGCAATTTCCAAAGGTAGTTTTAATGTATTTATCTAGGCAGCTGAATTCCCTATTCAGACCAGGGAAGGTAGCCACAACCTCAACTGCCAGGAACTGAAGCGAGTCTTAGAAAAGTGAGGGCATGAGCTGGGCACCCATACTGACTTTCATTAAAGAAGACAAGAAAGAGAAGGCTCTCTTTTTTTTTTTTTA
>WBMW01003233.1:0-59545 GCA_013396635.1 Penelope pileata | reverse complement strand
TCGCCTTCAGAAGGGTTGTTAAAGGCAGTCGTTCACGTTGGTTATTTGTTGTCCCAGAGGCAACTCGCACTCAAAGCGATCAGTGCGGTGCCCGACTCGAACCGTGTGGGGAAAAGGGGGGACACGGCCCCGGTTTCTCTCCTGTCCCCTCCGCTCTTGGCCGGGCCGGGCCGGGCTCTCTCGCGCTCCGTGAGGCGCTGCGGGGCGGGCGGGGCCCGTCCTGCGGCTCTGAGGGCAGGGGACGGCCTGCGGGAAAATAATAACGCGAACCCACTCGGTCCCCGCTCCTGCTGCCGCGCAGTCCCGCTCTGCGCGGAGGGAGCGCGGATCGGGGGCAGTGCCCGCAGCCGTGCCCTGCCCGCGCCCGCCGCTGCCGCTCCTGCACACGCGCGCCCGGCGCTGGCGGGAGCCGCGCGGGAAGGGAAGGGAACGCCGGCGGTTTCCAGCGCGGACGAGATCCGTACCGCAGGGTTTTCCCGTTGCAGCCTGGAAGCAGGTGCTGCTGCGTTTGTGTGGTGCCCCTCGCGCGGCCCTGTTCCAGCCCTGTCAGGCTTCGGAGGGCGGCCGTCACCCTCGAAGTGAGGAGCGTGGTGTAAAGTGCTGTGTGTCAGCTCTAAAGATGCAAAGCCCGAAACTGTGCCGTCCAGAGCTTATCTCAGCCGTGCGTCTCCCAGAACAGCGTAACACGGGGCTCGGCAGCCTCTGGGGCACACGGCAGCAACTTTCAGCCATTCGTGAGAACTGCACGGCTGCAGCGACCGAAGCGTCCCTGAGACCTGCGCGCTTTAATTGTACGCTTTACCTCCATCTGATGAAATGAGTGATAAACAGATAATTTCCAAATTGTTTCTTTGTTTGGCTTTGTTCTATACCCGTGCATTTATGAAGGGCCTACTGCTTTGGCAGCTTCGTCGGGGCGGCATCACGGGGTGAAGCTCTGGGCACACATTTCGGAGCTGTTCTGTGTCTGTAATTTTGTCTGAAAGGACGCAGCCAGGGCTGAGCTGCAGGTAAACACATCCAGCCCCGTGTTTTTGTGCTAATGGCAGCTCGGTCCTACGGTCCTTTGTCAAGTAGCAGTCAGTGGAAGATTACCAAAGAGTAATTTTGAAGGAATCAATTTTTATTCCAGCATTTCTGCTGTCAGTAACGATTAGTGACAGCCTGCAATGGGCAAGTCAGCTCGGCTCTGCCTTCCTGCTCAGATTTGCTATTATCTGACCCACACAGTGCTGCACTACATGCTTAGAGATAGCATACATGAACACTGACGTCTGGGCAAAAATCATCTGACAGCCTGTTTTAGGAACTCCCACTGTTACTGGATTTTATACCTCTTTCTACAAATGTTTACAACTTGGAAGTCAGAAATAAGCTGCCAACTGATACGATCCCTAAATTAAGCTGAAAGAACAGTTTGCTCAGAATTAATTATAGAAAAAAATGCAAGTTTGCTGTTGTAACCATTTCAGAATGTCTCCGTTTCTTCATTGATTTTACAGACAGAGTTAGAAGTGAGTTTACCCTTCGCCAGGTGAATTTGCAGTAGAAAACCCTAGCAGGATCTTCTACATGCGGCTCTGTTGTGTCAGCGAGCATTTCGGCTGAGTGCTCAGGAGTTGCGGTAGGGGATCACTCCTCTGCGAGACATTCTCTGGGTATCTCACAGCAGAGGACTCCAGATCTTAGGTCACTGTCCCACGGAGTGAAAACAGGGAATAAAAGGTGGAATGGTGATGGCCTGGAGCGGGGTGCATGAAGGATGCCTTCCCACGTGCTCAGCCACCGGTAAGAGAGGTGCCGTGCCCCGTGCTGGAAGAAACATTGCCTGGTTTAATGGAAAAGGGTTAAACTTTCTGAAACTATGTAAATGCTCCAGGTTCTGGGCGGGCAGGGATCCAGACATTCTCAATGAATGTAGACTCAATTGCTTTGAACTCCCTTGTTCTTTGCATTCCTCTTCGCTTAGTAGTGCTGTACCCATTAGGGAAGACAGGAGAAAACAAGAACAAATGTCAAGTCCCCAGTGGGCGGTCAGAGCTCGGTGGTGGAGGAGCCCAGCACTGCCCTGTGGGATAATGGCTGGCGCTGAGAAGCCGGGGTGGCTGGGAGCCATGGAGATGGGCCCCCTCTCAGTGAGTTCTCAGCTCCATGAGGAGTGCCTTTAGGAGCACACCTCTGTCCCTCTGTCCTTGCAAGGAGGAGGGCCAGCATTTCTGGGGCCTACACCTTGGGGAGTAGTGGAAGGACATGAGTGAGTGTTCGTAATGACAAGTGAGGGAGACCTGAGGACATCAGCTGAACTGAGCCAGGCTTTAAGCTGTACAAAGACGTCTGATGATAATTTCAGGAGCTTTTAGCATATTCAGAGGCCTGTTCTGATTCAGAAAGTGCCCACCTCATCTTCTCACGGATACTTACTAGAGAAGTGGAAATAAATTTCTTTCCTGGCAAGTCAGTAGCCACCTATTTTTGGCCTCCCATTAGAATCCATCTCCCCAAGGGAAAAAATGGTTCTTCATTTCACTTTTGGTTGTCAAAAGTGAGCCAGTGCGATCCTTCTATCTCAGGGAACCATTTTTCTCATCCTAGCTGTCCACCAAGCACCAGGTTGCAGGAGCCACCAGGTACCATCGGAGCTCCTGACGGCCTCACGGATGCCGCTCGTGGCTCTGTAATACAGCACCGCCACAACGAGGAATGCAGCAGGGTGACTTTCTGCTGCAGTGAATGAGGGAATCATGAAACGACAGTCTGCTGCTGCCTACCTTCATCTGTTGCTCTTTCAGGCTTAGCTTACAGAGCTTGCGCTTCCTCAGAGGCAAGCCACGCTGCCCTTTTTCATTTCACTTTACACAAAATACTGTGGTAGACCCTGTGGAAGAAAAAAGGATATTCTTCCTAAAATGAGAAATGGCACTTCCTGGGTAATTCAGACAGGCATTTTAAATAAAAATACACTTTGTCTTCACTTCTTTCTCCTTTTAACATTTCAACAGTCATCCAGTTCCACCTTTCTGCTCTGCTGTCCGAAGCTTTACCATCTGGGAAATACCTGTGGTGCCCCTTGGACAAGACTTTATTGTGAAGCATGTACAGAAAGTAAATTTGACGTTCCCAATCCATCTGTACACCCTTGGGCAGTTGTGTAAAAACTTCTCATTCCCAGTTGAGTCCTTCAGGAACGTTTCACTGTACACCTGGGAGCGAAGAGTGCACCTTCTCCAAACCAGATGGGCATTTTCTGTCACTGGAACTGAATAGGCACATCTTATCAGGTAGAAACCTCCTGAATGATGTGACCAGAGAACTGAATTGGACAGCTTTTTAGGATGTGAGGCTGTAAATACTGCAAAACAACCCACTCCTCTGTTCTACAGGCCAAGGGAGAGTCAGAGAAGCAAAGCCTCGTAAAGACAAATACAGAACGAGTGGTGTTTGCAAGCTGCTCTTTCGCACAGTTAAAAACGAGGCAAAACGTATTGTTTGAAGTTTACTAAGTTTACTAAAAGCACCCAGATGCAGTTGTACTTGTGGTTTGTTTTTATCCTTTAGCTAAACATATTTTTCTTCCAATGTAAAATGAGTAAGAATAGCAGTGAAGGTTTGTGACAACTAAATGAAGGTATGTAAACTTACCCACAAATAACCTTTGAATTTTTTTTTTTTTTGCAGCAACAGGTAAAAATCTTACCATGTCTGCATTTTCTGTGTTTTGACTGAGTCAGTCTGCAGCGTATAAAGCCTAATTACAGATTAATTATATGAATCTGTCTATGCAAAGGTCTGTTCAAGTATTTTCCCTGAAGTTTAACTTGAGCATGTGTGTATACACTTGCATGCATCAGTCTGATTTGCTATTTATCAAGGCCAGTGCTGACTTGGCGGAACAGATGCTTCAAGATGGAAACTTCAACTGCTCATTACTTGAATTCTTGGATTAAGAATCATCAACCTGTCTGGAGGAAACAAGACATCTTACTCAGTAGCTGAACCCAATCTTTACTCAGATTTTAAGGAGTCTTAATAACTTTAGGTAACAGCCTCCTATTTCTTGGTTTCAGGTACATTTCAAGTATTTTCAGCCTATCTGGGAAGAGGAAGTCCAGCAAAATCTTTTAGTGTTTCCAGTCCTATGGTGTGACCTTTATAGGCCTGATGTACAGACTTCATTACAGCAGGCCTTTCTGAGAACAGGTCACTGACTCAGCTGTAAGACACGAGTGTTTCCTGTATTTTCATCGGTTGTCATATGGCTTCTCAGCTCTGACTTGTTGCATAGCAGGGCCAGAAACTACAATGGCATGCTCCTTAAGCATGTCATTTAATTATTTATGTACTCTTCGTGCAGATGGAAATCTGTACGAAGTATAATTACACAAGATTAATTAAACTATGTACTTAGAGAGTAACATTTTTGATTTTTGAAAAGGTGGTTTGTCTGTCACTTGGAATTTTGGTAGAAACTACCACCACCCTTTTCTTGTTTCACCTAAGGAAAGCTGAGGCTACCTGCTTTGTAAAAGCAAATGCTGTTGGCAGCCTTTGTTAGCAATGGGTGGTCCTACGCTGGTGTTAAACTGCTCGAATTCATGAGACAAAACCACATTCTTCACTACTAAAGAAAGCATTTTTGGCTCCAGAGTGTTTATGCTGAAAATTTGTTAGCAAACACAAGCACTGTGAAATTGGCATGCTTGCATGTTCTGGCTGAAGTCTCCTGATTAGAGAAACAATGTAGAATGGTTTGGGTTTTGTGAAGTACTGCTTCACCAGCTGGGAGATGGAGCCTCTACAGACTTGGACATGGCAGAGGCGATGGTCTGGCTAGACAGGCTAGGAGGCATTAAAATGATGACATAATACTAGTTTAAGAACCTCTTAGCATAATAAGGTAGGGCAGTGAATACTCATTTGGAACTAAATCCTAATGCTGAGAACAAAAATAATTAAGGGATGTGGTCAGAAAAAAATCCTTCACCTCTTATGCTGCGTTCTTTCAAGTGGGGGAAGAAAGGATAATCTCCTCGATCAACTGCCTGTAATGTGCAGAAGGAAGATCCTGGGGTCTGTGGAGCGTAACATCTGCACAACAGAGTGCGCTGCCAGGAGCGTTAAAAAGACCTTGTCAGAGCACTTTGCCTATCCAGAGAAGCTAATGACCCTATGTGGAGCTGTGTTCCCTGTGATACCTGAACTGCCGTATTCAGAGTGAACCTAAATTTCAGTGTGTCACGCAGCTATACCCTTGGTGGTGAAGCAGGAAAGCTCATGCTGCTGGCGACAATGTCTTCACAACTTTTCAAATGAAGTAGTCTTTGTACTCAGTTTTACATCTGGCATAGGAGCATTCTGCACCAGACAAGTTTATAATCAGCAGATCTGATAACCAATCAAAAATCTGGAGGTTTTTGGTGGATGTCACAAAATGATTATTTGGACGTACTGGCAGAAAAGACAGAATAAAAAGTCTCGGTGATATGAAAGGGCTAAGTTTAACATTGCTGAAAGAAATAGTAGGTGAACTGTAGGCAGAGTATGAATGAGGTGAGGTACAAGCCTTAAAGCTCACAATCTCAGATAAGCTAGTTTAAAAAAGCACTTCCTCAAAAGAACAGCCTCTTTCCTTCTGCCTCTTTAGAGTGGATTTTGAAAAGCAGTTACAATTATAGATACTCAACATTCATTTTACTCAACATTTTCTGAGCTCAACAGCTCAGAAAAAAAACACAAGTAACAGTGAATATGAACCTGAAAGTAGTGATCATGGAAAACTGATATGGAAGAGAGAAGATAATTACGAAGTCAGTGACCTGCATTGAAAAGAAAATCTAAAAAAAGCTCCACAAAATGTATTGAGAATTCTAACATCTGTCTGTTTTTAGATAAAGAAATGTAGAACTGTTGGTAAGCAAGCAGAAAAACACGGTAAGTATTCCTATGCTGTATTTGGGAAAAGAGCAGGTAATGTATTTATATCACATGATGACAAAATATTTTCCATTTCAGCAGTAATTCAAGAGCACATTAAAACAGCTACTGTTAATGTTCTTAGATTGGTATGTCTGGATAACTTCACACCAAGAACTTTAAAAGAGCTGGTCAGGGAGCTTTCAGGATTAATACTCTCTAATTGTTAGAACACTAGACATATTCCAGAAGACTGTTAAGAAAGACAGTGTTAGAACCAATACTTAAAAGAAAATGTAAATGCAATGATGCTGGTAATTGTAAGTTTGCATTGTGACAGTGATTTTAAGCAGCTTAATATTAATAGTCAATGCAGGGATTTATTAATATAGAAAGATAACACAATTTAGCCCGACCAGTATACGCTTGTGAAAAACCTTGTCAAACTAGCTTGAATAAAGTTCATCACAAAAGATAATAGAGATCATGTAAAATATTTTTGTAAAGTGTATCACTTGATTTAGTTCAATATTTTTGGCTAAAATTGCTTATCATCAAGTCTTCGGTTTTTTCAAATAGAATATTGCTGGGTTGGCATATTTTTAACTATGGGGATTGGTTTATAAGTACAAACTACTTTATTTTAAAAGGCTTAGAGGAAAACATTGTAATTAATCAAATTTGTTGAGAAGACTGAAAGTGGGGGAGGAATAAATAATGAAGGCGGGAAACCTGCCTATTGAAACAACAACCCGTTCATTGGTGTGTTGGATGCTGCTAAACAGCACCTCTTCCAATAGAGATGGACGTGAAGACGTGGAAAGGACCTGGGCTGAATGGTGACTAGTTAGCTCAAGGTGATTCCTCAGCTGGCCATGGAGGATGTAAAACTCAGATGCCTAAACAGATGATACTCATGCAATTGTATAGCTGTTATACCGTAAGTGGCACTGGTGAGGGTGTTTGGCTGAAATAATTAATCTTGTTCACATACAGCATTTGAGAGGGTGTGAAATCTCTCACACATAGCTGTTGAGCTTGCTCTCAGTTGTAGTGTTCAATGAAATTGTCTGTGTATAGTCAGCAGTAGTTCTCCAGATGTAGGCGAACACGGCTTCCCTCTGAATAGATTTACCGTGCAGTACGTTTAGGTGCTCCATTTAGGAATGCAATTTTCAGTCTTTCCAATTTACAGCCCCATTTTATTGTTTTCATTAAAGATAAAAAAGAGATTGGGTAATGAATTTAATCTTAGTGCTGATACTCTCTTTGTTATCCCTTGAGGAGCACAAGCTCTCAGACTGATTGCTGCTGCCTTAGAAGGACCTTCTCAGTACACGCTTAACATTTATATGTGCTATAGATGCCTAAACAGGGCAGTAAATAGGAGTATGAATTCTTTGAGTTATCAGATACAGATCTACCAGGGTTGGAAGCTGAATGGCTGGAGTTCAACCTAGACAATTTTAATCTTGATCATGTCACCCAAAGTGCAGTTGCTTGAGTATCAGTGTTTATGTTCTGACGGAGTTAATGATCATCTTTCTGTTAATATTTGAGAACCACTCTAAAGCAGCTTACAGGTCACTAATGACATGGGCACCACAGCTCAGGAAACCACCTCCGTTCCATGATGCATTCAGAGGAGCCACCTCAACTCAAAGAAGCACAAAGAATTAGGTAGCGTCTCCTGTCTACTTAACAGTGAGTCTCTGATGAGAAAAAAACAACACAAAACAAAACACAAAACGAGTAGGAAGGAGCCAGCCCTTCTGCTATCAGGAACAGCTGTAGCAGCAGCAAAAAGAGGAGTTTCAGTCAGTCAGAGGATATTAAAATTACGACAGGGTTCTCTCTTGCTTAATGATAAGGGTAATTACTCACATGACCATTACACTTTTCAACACATCCTGGTAGCTTGATTGACATTTTTTGAAAAAAGAGGAAGCTTAGGAACCAGTAAGTAATTTCCGAAAATGTCAACAGCAAGCACTGATTTTCCACGCATCTGCCTAAAGACTGTGAGCTTTGACCTCCACTGAAGGCACATTAAACATCTTTCGTTTGTGAGCCACATAACTGCACATCACTTGTCAGGGAGGGAAACAGCAAAAGAGCCACTACAGAAGCCTACCTCGGGCTGGAGTAGAAGGATGAATCAGGTGTTCAAAAGGTGTTTCTTATGAACGCTTCTGAAGGTGTACGCAATTTTTCATCCCAATCACACCATAGTAGAGGAATGTCATTTGGTGAGCAGACTGTTTAAAATCCCAGTCTTAGCCAAAACTCCAGAAGTCAGAGAATGTATTTGGACTCACCAGTGAAGCTAAAAAGGAGAGCAGCTGCTGCACGCAGTGGCCGTCACAAGGTGTTAGCTGGCCGATGAGAAAGGTGAATGAACCAAGCACTGCCGGCCTCAGAGATTCCCGTCCTCCACAATGAGGAAACTGATCAGCCTTGCTAAAATGTGGCTGTACACCAATACGAGTCTTATCTCCTGTTCACTTGGGGGCTTATGGAGATGGTAACAATGTTCAGCTTGCCGGATGGGGAATTTCTGTATTTCAGATCATGTGCTGTAAAGAAAAGGCCCAGCTGCATCCTCCTCTAGGGTTTTTATTTGCCTCATGATGAACATCAAGGAATCGACTGCCTCTGCACAGTTTGTCTTGTTTCATTTAATTAGGTGAGGCATGGTCATAAAGTAATCAGTTTGCCAACACCGGAACAGTCTGGAAATAACATGACAGGGGAAAAATGACAGTGATTACTGGTGGTGACTGAAATGCCTAATCATGATACGGCCTTAGAGCTGACTGACATACATCTATCCAAATGCACACAGAAACAGCACTTCACAAATAAAGAACATGAGTTTACGTGTTAATTAAAAATGTGTGTATAAATCAAATGTTACAGACGGTCAAATGTCTAATTTGTAATTATTAGTAGAGCATTATATGCATCGCATTGATTTATCTAACTGTATTAATTCCTGTGAGCTCCAGATGCGTTCACTTTCAAGGTCACCTAGAATGTTTTTAATTTCAGTTCACTCACGTGCATGAAATATATATTATATTAAATAATATACCACACATTTAAACGGTTAATTAACACAGTCTTGCTTTTTTTCCCTATGATTTTTGGCCTTGTTCAAAATATTTAAGGAGTGATGAGCAGACATAAATCACTTCTTGGTGAGAAAAACATGAAACACTTTGTTAATATATTGGCACTTGGAGCTTCAAGTGTTACTTGGATTATTTTCTACAAATTATGTTGGAAAAACATAGGAACAGTATTCAGTAAAATATTCAATCCAGTTTTATTCTAGACTTATTTTAAGGACATTTATTTATTTGCTTAGATTTCAGGATATTGTTTCCCAAAAAGATTTAAATTGCAGTTACTTGATACAACCAACGTAACTACGTTTTCCATGCGTGATATGCTGATATTCTAACAGTTGGCAGTTTTGTCATTTCTTCTTGAAAATGGTGTATGAAATATCGAAAATAAGTAAATGTTTACTGTCAGGAGACCAGATTAAAAACCATTCTCTGTTTTAACAATGCTATTTTATATTTTTTTTAAACTAGATCGAAATATTTATGTTAGAATGTTCACGTTTGGCCTGTGAATGTTCTTGCTGTTGGATGACTTAATGAAAGGTTGGTCTATGCCTATTGTGTTGTGGTATGGAAAACAGCACTTCCTGAATGTACAGCCTGTTGCAAATGTGTTTACCTGACTGGTTCACAAGGTGCTTGGTTAAGCTATGGAGCCAGCTTATTCATGAACCCATAACTAATGTGGCAAGTTGGGTGAGGCAAGACTTTAACAACACATCTTAATCCCTGTGCTGCTTGAGAGATATAAATAAGATAAAGCAGAGATGTTGATTCACTCTTTTAACAAAACAAGGCTTCTTTCTCTCCAGAATACTAGTAGATTTTGCTACTCTGGATTACTAGATCTCTAGATTGCTCTATGAAGAGTGGAGTAACAAAATACAAAGCTTCTTTTTAGTGAATAGAAAACCTTGCTTCTGTACAATTCAAGAATAAGGCCTCATAATTCATAAAGCTGGTAAACAGTATGGACTATGAAGTGCCATAAAATACTACGTAATCACATCGTACCTCTGAAAAAAAATCTGTATTTAACAAACATTTTATGCAGAAGAGAAACAAACCAATATTAAAACATCCTTTGGTAGGAACAGGATAAAAGTTACGTCCTGTTCTAAAGTGTTTCACCATGTGGCACTACAGTTTTTCAAATTCTAAGTTATGAATTCAGATATGGCTTCACTGAGAGGGGAAAGAAATAACAGTGGAGGGGGCAAAGAAGATGTTAACTCTTCTACTTCATATTAGCATTGTCAGATCTTGTGAATAGAGCAGGTCACAGTTGCACAAACTGGCTTTCATCAATACCACATCTGTACCCATCCCTGTTATTCTAAATCTCACATTAAAATAATTATTTGGACATGGTGAAATTCACCTGTAGTTATTTATCACAGTAGGGGTGGATGAGCTTGGTTCCCTGTGTTCAATCAACAGAATTTTGCAGAATTTTGATCATTTTGCAATGATCGTTGCTGCACTTTCAATCCAGGTGGCGTTATATATAGCATGAAATGGTGGCAATAAGCTTTCCTGGTATCTAATTTAAGAACTAAAAAAGGCTCTATGTTCTTTATCCCAAGGACATTGTGGTACCATTAAATCCATCTAGTGAGTTTTTCTTTGAAAAATATTGCACTGACAGACAGTATGATGCAATGCCTGCTTCCCTCTGCTCTGAATGTAGGAGTGAAAACACTGCTCATGGAAAACTAATCATCACCGTGGCCGAACAAGTTGCCTATTCACACTGAGTTATGCAACTTAAGGAATTCCCCTTAACAAAGACGTTGTTAAACATGTAATGCATTATATTTTTAAATATCCACCCTCCAGCAAATGCTATGGCTTCAAAATTTGCTGTATTGTATTATATTTACTGGCAACCTAAATCAAAAAGGCAAGTGCTAAGCTTTGCAAAGTGTTGAAGTAGTCACGCTATCCATACTCTTTGTCCAAGGTTTATCATTTCATGCAGTGAGGTGCCTAAGAATGGGATAAATACAAACTAGAGTATATGAAGTTCAGGACCCTGTCAGCACTCAGGAGCTGACAGTCCGGAGGAGGTGCTTCAAGCCAATAGACCGGAAGCTGTGGATTTTGTCTTGGCTGTTTATTTCCAAAGCCAAAGGTCACTCCCTTCTTCAGAAATATTCCCGTCATTGTGTTGTCCAGAAGTCAGCTACTGTGAACAGTCAGGAGGGCTGATCACATTCAATCCCATCTTCTCCCTGAGGGAAAGGGGAACCTAGGCAGTTTCCCCCAGAAGCAGTACAACTGCTGTAGAGTGCTGTGAAGCCAGCAGTTGTGGCAGCTCCGTTTAGACTGTTCCAACATGTATATTCAAAAGATGAATATCCCTTGAAGAAGGGAGTAGTGAACATAAGCATCACCTACTGCTTAATACTTAGAATAATGATTGTAAGAACTGGGTTCCAGTTTCTAGTCCAATAAATAGGTGTTTGGAATCCCACCTGTTCTTATTGCCAAACCCAGCAATTAGAATTTCATGCAGAGTGAAGCACTGTTGGCACTGTCATCTCCCTACATAGAGCCTCACAGTAGGAGTTGGCACTGCTGTGACTGGGACAATTCCAGGTGGTCACCGAGAATGTAGATACACCTGTGCTTCTGGTGCCTCTGTGGCTGAGCGGCACCCAACCAGAGCTTTAAGCACTTTGAAGTTACATCTTCGTGTTTTCAGAAATCAAATGGGAGCAATGAGAATAAAGAACACATGAAAGAATAACTGAAAAAATAATTACCATAGGTGAGAAAGTGGTTGAAGCATTCGTTTCCAGAGACATCCAATGAATCTGAAAGCCTCCAAATTAAAGATGCTGAGCATTTTAATGAAAACTACAACTGTTATTCAAATCAGTAAATATCCTGCAGTCCGCTGTTGGCCCATGGTGACTTTGCAGCTTTCCATTATGAACCTGATGGATCCTGGAGGTCTGGACAGTGGAACCTGACAGATCCTGGACAATAGATCAGACAAGACCCAAAAGATGATGCAGCACAGCAACCTTTACATTTTTAAATGAAATAAGACTTTATTTCCATTTCATTCATGATCAGCTTTAACACATCTGTTCACAGAAAAATATCTTGTTTTGTATAAAAGATAAATGAGGTTAAAATAATAATCTCACTTGCATGTATGCTAAAATACATATATTTCACTTTACAAAATAATAGTGAATTATCAAAGATTCTTGATGTTACTACGGCTGGAAATACAAGAGCTTCACATCATTTGTTTCTTTGTAATTTCACAGAATTTAATGGATTGAAAATACTCTGCCTTAAGTCATTCAGCAATCTCAGAATTGCTCTAATGGTGTAAAACTATGACAAAGGTTTCAGGCTGGATGGATTTAAAATGGCACGTCAGAGCGCAAAACCTCTGTATTTCATAGGAGTGGGTATTTTGCTTTCATTGACAACAGATCTAATCAGCCCACTTAGGTTTTCCTACGGGAGGTTTCAGACAGCCTCCATTGTGTCGGAGGGCACCCTGGCTGTGCACTCAGATTAGCCTGCAGAGATTTTACCGAGTTGAGAAAGAAAGGTAAGCTTCCTCCTGCTGCTGATAAACACTGTTATTGTTCTCCTTTCCCCGCTGAATGGAACAGATGCAATTCTGCAAAGTTAATTACTGCAATAATGAAAGAAATGACACAAAATGACAAGGAATGTGCTAATTCAGTGAGACTTAGTCATTGACGTATTATTCCCTTTACTGCTCGCTGTTACTTTCAGGCACGTACGCCTTTACTCATAAATACTAAGTGGATTTTTTTGGACTTAGTATTTAAGTAACAAGTTAATAAAATAAAGATTAATGTCTAAGCAGTGGTGCCTAATGGTCTCTGAGTTGTCTGATCAGTACCTGAGATCTCAGATGAGGTATCAGAAAGGACTTAGGCATCCCTGCAGGACACAGAGCATGCTTCCTTTTGAACATCCAGTAATGAAGACTCACTCGAATTTTATTCACAGGCTAAGATAATTTAACCCCCAAGAAGGAAGAGGTGGCCGATGAATAGACTGCACCAAAGCACTGTTATTTCCTTGCTTACACTTCTCACAGCATCACAGAAGAGATGAGCGATGACAGTGTTTGTGTGAACACGGCTCCGGATGACAACTTGTGAATCCCTGTTTACGTGGCTCCACTCACTGGCACTGGGAGCTGTGTGCTCGGAAATTGTGGCCCTGTGAGAAGCACAGTGTGCTGTGATGGGGAGCGTAAGAGTCTGGGCACAGAAGCAACCCTCTCTCGAGGTCTCAGAACTCAGTGGGAATATTTCCAACTCCCTCTTTTACAAAGGGCCACTGCACTTAGGAACCAATCCTGCTTAAAATCCACATATAAACGCAAGATTACAACTTCCTCATAAAAGTCAAGTACTACACTGCCAGGCTTTACTTAATAATAATACAGAAAGAAACAAATTCTTGTAAAGAACTGGGTAAGAAGGCAAAAGAGAAAGTCTTGCATGCTGCAATATGCATCTCTAAAATCATGATAAAAAGGAGCATTGGGAATTGCTAACAATTTCAGCTGCAGGACTGAATAATCTAAGTAATCCTTCTTCTATTTAACCAAGAAGGAAAAATGAAAAGACTTTCATTGAAATGCAGTCATAAATTCCATCCAGAAGACTTTTCCTGCAATTAAGTTACATTTACTGATCCACTACTCCTTAAAAGAAGCATTAACACAAAGACTTCAATTATTCATGGTCAAACAATGTTGATTCTATTGCTTCAATCAAAGCAGCATTCTCTTCTACAGTGGTTATTTCTGTAGTATCTTCAAAAAGGGCACACAGTCTATGAAAACATGTAAGTTTCTCAGTAAAAGCTATTTCCATGATCAATCCTAAGTTTATGCATTTAATACGTCAGCCATTTCTTGCTTCATGGGGATGATATTTTTTTTTGTCCCCTTCATCCTTTAGAGGATGAGCTGACTAAAATTCACCCTTTGTTTGAATCCAGTTCCAATGTCCCGAGAAAAAGGACACTCTCTCTCTCTCTCAAAAAAAAAAAAAAAAAGAAAAAAGAAAAGTCTTATCAGTAAAGAAAGAAACCCAGGGAACTCGGGAACTCTGCATAATTAACACTGTGGAACAAAGTTGGTGCTTCCCATGCTGTCAGCAGAGGGCTTTAAGAGCTGCAGAGGGTCTGACATCTGCCAAGAACCCCACCTACCTCTCCTTCGTGCTGTGACCTTCTGCAATACCCTCACTCTTCCTTAATACCCAGCTACCATCCATCTGCACTCGCAACGCCTTCCCCAAGAGTTAGCACCTTGTACTGCTGCCCAGCTTAAGTCTGAAATGCCCCAAGTGTAACTGCCTTATTAAGCTATGGAAGCATGCACTTCAAAGGTCAAGAGTTCCCAACCAATCCTGGGAATTTAAGAAGGGGATAATATTGCCCAAAGACACTAAGCAAAACTTGATCTTCTGGAGATATTTATTTCATTTTCAAAGGTCAAGAATGAATAGAGATTGTCTGTGTGCTTTGGTATAAGATGATGCCAGGGATGTATTTCTTTGATTCAGTAAGGTCTGGCATGCTTTCTATTAAACGCAATGTTAACAGGGAGATAAATTCTTCCTCAATAGACCTTCCTAATGAGAGTAGCTCCAAACAATGACAGGATGTTGCAGTCTCAAGCTGCTGCGTATAAATCTGTTTTCAAGCAGAATGACGACTGAGGCGTTTACACAACATCGTAAATACTTCTTCAAAAAGTAACACGCAGTTTCTAGAGAGTCATACTCTCTGCCTTGTGTCTTCCAAAGGCATGGAAGCAAGGCATGGCCTTCTGGAAGCTGAAGTACAGTTAGCGTTCCTTTTTGCTGGAACTAGGTATGACATAAAACGATAACTGAAACTGAAAATAACAAAGTCTAAAAGGTTGCAAATCTTATCTCAGAGATACTGACAAATATTCAGACAACTAACATAAAATTTGCAGTTCTTCCTCTTTTCCAAGGTTTCATCACTATTTTGTACAGAAAGTCTTGGAGGGGAGGAAGACTGCAAATCCCAATGATATATAATTTTTTTTGCACAGAACATATATAGAAACTACAATGCCAGTGAAGTATGACAACAGGATTCAGCAGCACACTTTAAAAGTGGTCCTTATTAAAAAAAACAAATATATATTTTCAATTTCTCTTCCCTGAACAGGAGACTTGCTTGATGTTTTAGAAGCTTCTTTGCTTCTAGCATGAGGCAGACACGTGAGAAAGCAATTATACTGTTAAAAAAAAGACTGAAAAATCCTGGCCTGCTCTAAACCAACTATCCTTCCTTCTTTCCTGTTCTACCCATATACTTACGAAACTTTACACTTAAGTAACACCAACTTACTGTACCGAGAAATGTACTAATGGATAGAGATTTTTCTTTCTTTTCTTTCTTCGGTTTCAAAAAGAGGAACTGAGGGTGATTATTTGGGTTGGGCACTTCAGTCACAAGTTGCTTATATGCGTGACTGTCCTTTGAAAGTTCTCTTTACTTCATTACTTTTGACTCATACATCATTGACACAAGACCTACTACAATGGGAGACTGTAATAACCACTTCATGAAGAATAATTTGGGAATAATTCATTTTGCAGCCATGTTTACAAGAAATAACATCAGTAAAAATGCTGTACAGGTAATACAACTGAACTTTTTCATTGCTTAAAGAGCAAAAAGATTTACTGGTTTTTGCTGCAGGGCATTTTGTGTTTGAGTAGGTATATTTATTCACATGAAAAGCTCAGAAGGTCTCTTCCTAGATAATTAACTATAGCCTTATTCTAATGATGAGGCACAGGAAAAATAGAGAGTCTTCAACTGGAAAGAAAAACGTACACAATGGGCAGGGATTACAAGAACCTACAAAGAGCATTATGGATTATCAATATGTTAGAATATTACTTTTATTTTTGCACATTTCCTCTTGGTGTTTGTTGTTATTTTCTAAAAAAACTTCATTGCCACATTGTCATCTGAAGAACTGTTTAAATGCCAATATAATTTCACCACAAATCAGTGTATTTTTTGTCAGCCTTCCTAGAAAATCAGGCTGCTGCAGAACACAGAAATTTACAAAGCACAATTCATTCTGGAAGCATCAAAATGTCCTTGCATATTTTATTTCCATGGAAAAATTAAACTCTTAAGAAGTTTAAACATTAAGAAGAAAATTAATGTCACTCTCTTGTACATTTAGAAACGTTACCACGGAGTAATTCAGGTTGGAAAAGGATTCTGAAACAGTTCTCTGGCCCAACCTAAAGGCAGGTCCAATTACATCAGATTGCTCGGGGCTTTGTCCATTGAGTGCTGAATATCTACAAGGATGAAGACGCCACCACCACCCTGAACAGTCTGTTTTCAGTCTTTGACCATCCTCACGGTAAAACATTTTTCATAATGGCCAGTCGAAATTTCTAATGTTGCATCTTGATTATTCTGTCATTGTGCATCTCTGAGAGAAGTCGGGCTGTGTTCTCTCTGTACCATCCCATTAGGTAGGTGGAGACTGCAACAAGATCCCACCTGAGCCCTCTACGGTTCAGCAAATCCGGTTCTTTCAGCCTCCCCTTCTACATTATGTACTCCAGCCCCTGATCATCATGGTGAATCTCTGTGAACTCACTCCCTTATGTCAGTGCCTTAAGCAAGCCCCAAACTGGACCTAACACTCCAGATGCGGTCTCCTATAGAAGAAGTGAAGAGCCACTTCCCTTCATCTGCAGGCTATGCTGTTAATTCAGCCTAGCATCTGTCTGGCCCTCTTTGCTGCAAGGGCGTATTGCTGATGTGGTCAGTTTGTTGTCCACCAGGACGCTGAGGTCTGTTTCTCTCACGCTGCCTTCCAGCCAGTCAGACACCAGCCTGTACTGACATGTGAGGTTATTCCATCCTAGAGGGGGACTCTGTATTTGCCTTTGAACTTCATATGGTTCTTGTTGACCCATTTTTCCAGCCTGTTGATGTCTGTCCAAGACCCTGCCCTGTAGAGACCATTCCTCCAAATTTGGCATTGATTGCTGAAGGATGCTGTTTGCCAGTTGGACTTTGCATTGCTGATCACATTTCCTTGAGCTTGGTGTGTCATCCAAATTTCCATCCACTTTATAGTCCCTATCTCACTGATTTGTCTATAAGGATATTATAGGAGAACAAATACTTAAGATTCCAACTAGTACCTTGCCTAAAATAGTTCACAGTCCCAGATAATACAATTTATTGATTATTGGGTGATAACAGGCAAGCAGGATAGTCTGGAAAGTTAAACTAGGAGCTGTCAATCATGAAATACCTATTACAGAATTATTATCTGCATATGCAAGCTGTCTCACACAAAACAAAAATGGTAATGATTCTATTCACAAAAAAAATCAGAGAAAACGCTAGACTTCAAGAAACTAACGTTTATCAAGAAGTGTCTGTACAGATGAGCCTAAGGATTGGTGCTTTTTTTTTTCATGTGAACAATTAGTCTAGCAAGATATTACCACTGTCTCCATACTCGGCCTCCCTTGCTCACAGAATCAAAACTTTAATCCTCTGGTGTGCAATTACTAGAGTTTTTATCTTACTCTCTCAGAATTAGCAAAAGCTGAAGCTTACTTCCAGTAGAGGAAGTATTGCTTTGTTTCAAACTGATGCTTGGAAAATGAAGAAGAAAAGTATATGTAAGAATTATAAGCTCAATGTTTTTATACAGTAAATAATTATTGTTCTAAGCTAGGAACAATGAATCAGCTGAAGAGATGCTGCCAAGGAAACAGGAAGTAAGAAAAAAGAAACTTCCTCTTAAATGAAGTCTAAGTGGCATTTTCAGTATGCACTCAATGACATCAGTATTTATGTGATAGATATAGAACTGTAAAGCAAGCATACCTAGCCCACAGAGGATCAGAGCTGATAACTAAGATGTATTTTATTGCTTCAGGAGAAGATGTTAAATAATTGTTTGGTAAATCAAATTACATTAATTGACAAATTATACAAATCAAGGCTGATTAGGGATTTTTTTTGTCACTTGACATACATGGGTAGAGTGCACTTGTGGCCAAGAAAGCCAATGGTATCCTGATGTTCATTAAGAAGAGCGTGGCCAGCAAGTCAAGAGAGGTGATCCTCCCCCTCTACTCTGCCCTGGTGAGGCCTCACCTGGTTCTGGGCTCCCCAGTTCAAGAAAGACAGGGAACTTCTAGAGAGAGTCCAGCGGAGGGCCATAAAGATAATGAGGGGCCTGGAGCATATGAAGAAAGGCTGAGAGACCTGGGTATGTTTAGCCTGGAGGGTGCTGAGAGGGGATCTTATCGATGCTCATAAATATTTAAAGGACGGGAGTCAAGCGGACAGGGCCAGACTCTTTTCACTGGTGCCCAGCGACAGAACAAGGGGCAACGGGCACAGACTGGAACACAGAAGTTCCATACAAACAGGAGGAAGAACTTCTTCGCTGTGAGTGTGACAGAGCATTGAAAAGGCTGCCCAGAGAGATTGTGGATTCTCCTTCCCTGGAGATATTCAAGACCTGCCTGGACACTTTTCTGTGCAATCTGCTCTAGGGAACCTGCTTGGGGAGGGGGGCGGCGGGTTGGAGGATGGACCTCTCCAGAGGTCCCTTCCAACCCCCACAATTCTGCGATTTCCCTCACAGGGAGTAGGATATAGTCTAATGCTAATTTATATATATATTTTCAATTTCTATGATCCAGAATGGTTGCAAGGAATGTGGCATGAACACAAGGTCCAAACAAAAAAAAACAACACAAAAAGATGAAGCATGCATTCATTTGAACACTCTGAATAAGACACCATTTAACAACCCAAATTATAAATGTATACAATATGCTAGTGTTTATTTATCTTTTAAAATTCAAGTATATGTTAGTAAATTCATTGCATGCATTACTTCCACACATTCACATGACAGATCTAAAAATTATTTTATACAGCATAAGATCATTTCACAGGTAGAAAAAAACAGTTGTAAACAAAACAGTTTTTCGCCTTTATGATAAAAAGGACATTATGACAGTAAAAGTATCTTCCTTCAAAGAAAATCTCCCTAAATGATTTTCTTGAGTATTTCTTGAAAAATGCTATGGTGATGTTTTCTTCTGCAGTTTCTTGTACCATTCAGGTGCCTGTGTATTTGTCTGTAAAATAAAGAATGTCTTAATTGTGAGAGAGGGTGGAAGTCACGACAAAAACATGCAATCTACACTGATGTCTCTTTCCTTCCTATGTCATTCATAGTGTTGATTTTTTTTTTTCTGCTTAAGCTAAGTAAATTAAAAATAAGACTGTATTCAAGGTTATTATTACTACATATCTGTATTTAACCCACTGTATTTTTAGGTTATAAAAAGCAGATAAAGTAAATGATTTGTTTTAAAATATCGATCATAATGAGAACATGAGTCAAGTGTACCATAAATAAATTTCATTCTAAATATCATCATCCAACTTTCTCATCTGAGAAGGGGATGGAACTCAGGAAAAAAATGTTATGTGCACCACAGATATTTATTTTGTGCAGAAATAAAGTTTTCAAAAAATTATAATAAAAAATAATTCAGTTTTCTGACAGTGCAGAAATAATTTTATTTGTAGAGAATTATCTGTGAGCAACTTCTTGCCTTCATAATCCCCTGGACTACTGCTGCACATTCAGGGTAGAATAACATTTTTGTGGCAAATTCGGTGGTTGTTTATGTGAACAAATTAAAAAAAGTGGAGGTGGAACAAGGTAAGGACTATTCCATGTTCAGGTTTCAGTATGAACTCTTGCTTTAGTGAGTAATCTCTTGTCTGTTGTCTCTAAACTTGTTCTAGTTCAGTTTGCTGTCTTCTCTCTATTTGTTCTTCTCCTCCGAGGCTTAATAACCAGTCAGTCTACAAATTCAGCTAGCCTTGGATCCTCATCGTGTCTCAGTCTCTGTCTTTGTCTCATTTTGAAGTTCTCAGTCATAAATCTGCTCTATTCGTACAAGCTTCTAAAATTCTCAATATTGGCATAAATTGGCAGGATTTTCACAGGACTATTAAATTCTTTCCCCATCTAGTACAAAATCCTGTCATTGGCCCATTTTCATTTCCCTACTCCATAATTTGAAAAGGCTAGAGTTTTTCAAGAAGAAACAATTTCAACAGTCAAAGCATTTTTTTTTTCTTTACTCCTAAGACAGGACAGATTAAACGCTCAAACCCTGGATCATCTAGACAACCTAACTGTTAGCTCACATTTTGTTTCTGTTTTGGATCACTGCACCAGAGACAAAAGTTTGGGCGATATGATTTAACACTACCGAAAGGATTATGGATGGCAGAACACAAGACATGCCTTTTGCCTCTGAACAGTCACATAACACTGTCTAAGCAAACTTTGAACCACTAAAATCCCCTCATGCCCTCAGGAGATGTAATCATTCCCTACATTTTGTATTATAAAAACAGTATCTGATGTGCTGCAATACAAACCTTACATTGTTTAAATCACTTTTGAATTTTAAAAAGTTTCCACCAGAAAAAAAAATACATACACAGATAAATACTTGGACCTAACTAGCAAAATGTTGGGCCCAGTGAAAAAAAAGAGGGTTTGTGTGGATTCAACCAGCCTATCCTAAAGGGAGGCAGCCTCTAGCAGTGTAAATATGAATTATGATTTGCTTTGTGACTCAGCATTACAACTCTTTTAAACTTATCAGTTGAGATGCACTTAGAGTCAGAAACTTCTAAATCATTTTCCTGAAGCTTTCAAATACTAGAAGCGCTAAATCTGGCGCAGGGAACGGGGTTTTGTACTATCAGGTATCCACAGTAACAGAAGTGATAAAAATTCTGGGCATGTGCTAATATGTGTACATGAATTTACATAGATGCAGGAGTATAAATATGCATTTATTTCCTCACTGCTGCTCATCTCTATCTGTACACAATGAACTCATGCTCAGGGCAGATTTAAAGTTGTATACTTACTCTGTGGTTATTACAGTTTTGCTAACTGATTGTAATATAATTGAATTTATTGTTTAATTTGAACTTGCAGAAACTACCAAGCATTTAAAAAACATCACAAACTGCAGTCTGTCTCCTCAAAATCGACCACAGCCATAAAAAGCTGCAAATATTAAGCAGAATAAATTATGTATATTCTTGAAGTATGATCCGACTTTTTTCTTAAGTGTGAGGAAAATAATCAAAAAGTTTATGGCAATTACTCTTAGCATGGTACTTACAAATAACGTTGGCTTAGGTGTAAATACATTTTCTTCTTCATGTTCTGGTGGCAGTTTCACTGACGGGTTCAATTTGTTTTCTGCAGTCAAACTTTTCAAATTAATATGAGATTGAGGTAAATTTTGTTCCTTGTGTTTATCATGTAGATTAATTAGAATTTGCTTCATTACGGCTAGTTCCTGGAAAACCAGAAAAGAGCAATGCTAAGTTAAGCAGTAAAATTACATTGAACCTATTTTGTTAATAATGAATTTATATTCACCAAACAAAACATGTAAGTGGATGAGAAAATCCAATGGGCACAACCACATACTTGCCATCATTAAAAAAATTACTAATTGGATATTAATCCAAGTAAGAAAGTAAAAAAGGCACATAGGATTTATACAACTCAAATTTTGTACTGATTAAATGTTGTGAAATAGAACATTTATTGTGTAATAAGGAACCCATCATGTTTTAATTTAAGCTTCCATTTAATGTAAAAGAATTATTTTGAGTTTGTTTTGTCAGGGAGAGGGAGTTTAGAAATATAATTTGAACGACTGTGAAAAATTGGACTTGCAAGTGTTGAGTCTTGCACAGAAGTCTTACTACTAGAAATATTGGTACGTCTTTATATTGAGATCAGAAAAGTAAATGAAAATCCTTAAGGGGACTTAGAGCAAAAATGGCATCAAGTGGAAAAGAAATTTCATGAAACATAAGAAATTCCAGCACGGGAAATGAAAAGCAAAGGAGGTCTTTTCCAACCTTGATGATTCGATGAAAAGCATAAGAAAATGCTCAGTTTTTTGAATATTCTAATAATTTGTTCTGTTAACAATCTGAATTAATTAAGAAGACTGTCTTTTCTTACTACTTAGCTGAAAAAAATCCATAATTCAAAAGTTTTTATAAAGTGAGAAAGGAAAACTCATAATACTTCGTGACTTTAATTGGCTGTCTTTTGTTGTTTTGCATCTCCTAGTGCCTCAAGTTCTCTCCCCCAACATGTAATAAATGTAATTACTATAAATTACAGAATTTAGTGCTTTATCTGTTGTTTTACCTCCAGCTTGTAATCACATTTAATTATTGCAGAACTAGATTAGCAAAGTCAGTAGAAACACCATTCAAAGTTTAAGACAATTTTATCTTTTTTAAGTCAATATTTTTGCTTTCTTACTTCTTACAGTGCTGTTGTTTTCAATAAACAATACTAACTAATGTATTAGCATTATAATTAGCATTCTATCTTATCTCTCAATCAAAACAGGGTAACTCGTATTTATAGCTGAATGACAAAACATTTGCTCTATCTTACCCATTTCTTAATACTTGCCAGCAAATAACACTGATGCACATTCTATTTTCATTGCATTATTTATAAGCAGTTAGAAGAAAAGCCTTCTAAAACATTCTTGCCATATAGCTTCTCTCTGTCCACTGTTGGCTTTAGTACAAGATGCAAGTATTTTTACCTAAAGTCAAAAGAATCACGTCTTTAAACTGTCCCACACTAATTCAGTTACATGAATGGACATTACCCACCGCAGACCAGCTTCATTGAGTGTACAAATTGTTCTTGTATCTCAGTCATTTAATATTAACTATTTGCATAATTCAGCCATGTGTGATGGCATGTTAAAACAGCATGACTGCAGAGCAGCTGTTTAAAAGGACTGCATAGTTGATGCCAACATGTTTTTCAAAGTTGTAAACTCTGCAAAGATGTTGCCAAAGCGACACATAGACAGAATTTCTTGATGAAAATAACTCAAGCGAGTATATAGCAAATACGTACGCCATCACAGGAGATTAAATTGTACATAAACAGTGTTTTGACATAAACAAGTGCTGTTCCTATAGTTGAACTTGGCTATTCTGTAGACCAAATAGCTGCACGTTTGATCAAGCCAAAACTCCCAAACTGTCAAGCAGATTTATTTCAGAAACAGAGTTGAAATCTGTATGCATAGAGTCAAATTCTCTCATGTCAAGATCCTCTCAGCACTCTAAGGTCTTCTCTGCTCCCAGAGTCTGTCCTTTACTTGACAGCCCTGCCCGTTTTCAGACTTGGAATAGACTCTGGAGTCAACTCCAGTATGAACTTCCACTGTGACAGGGGAATTCTCAAATATGAAATTATATAAAGGAATGGCAGGGAGGGAGGACAGAAAATCAGTTGACAATCACAGACGAATTTATTATGAAAATTTAGCTGAAGTTGCCTTAATATCTGTTCTAAAATTACATTTTGTGAGAAAAATCTTAACAGATATGCCAAAATACCACAAGAAACACTGAATTAAACAGAATCACTTGTATCTGTACTGCTTAACATGAAATTTTGCACATTTACAAGAGATTTGTAGTTTCCTACCCAGGAAATACTGAAAACAAACTTCTGTCTTGAACCACAGTAGTTTTACCCATATCTCTAAAGATTTCTCAGCTCCTTAACACAATCTTAACTCATAGTTTCACTTTAAAATTCTAAACAGAGTCAGTAGAAATGCCTGGCACTGCCAGCAAGCTACCATGATTCAATAATATTTTCTAACCCTCAGAGCTGGCAAGTTAGTCTAGAAGGCTAGCAATGGAAAAGAAGCGTGGGAGAAAAGAAGCTCAGGAGAGGGGTGGCCAGCAGGGACAGGGAAGTGATCGTCCCTCTCTTTTCTGCCCTCGTGAGGCCCCATCTGGAGTACTGTGTCCAGGTCTGGGGCCCCCAACCCAGGAAAGACATGGAACTGTTGGAGAGGGTTCAGAGGAGGGCCACAAAGATGATCAGAGGGCCGGAGCACCTCTCATATGAGGACAGACTGAGGGAGCTGGGCTTGTTCAGCATGGAGAAGAGAAGGCTGCAGGGAAACCTTATAGCAGCCTTCCAGTATTTAAAAGGAGGTTATAAACAGGAGGGGGACCAACTTTTCAAAAGGGTAGACAGTGATAGGACAAGGGGGAATGGTTTTAAGTGGAAAGAGGGAAGGTTTAGATTAGACATCAGGGGGAAGTTCTTCACTGAGAGAGTGGTGAGGTGCTGGCACAGGCTGCCCAGAGAGGCTGTGGATGCCCCGAGCCTGGAAGTGTTCAAGACCAGGTTGGATGGGGTCCTGGGTAACCTGATCTAGTGCCTAATCTGGAGGTTGGTGGCCCTGCCTGTGGCAGAGGGGTTGGAACCTGATGATCCTTGGGGTCCCTTCCAACCCAGGCCATTCTGTGATTCTATGAGATAGTGTGGAGCAGAAATATGTGAACTTGTTTCAGTGTGAACAGTACATGGAGGGAAAAAAAAAGGGGGGCAGTAGGTTTAGGATTCAAAATGGACTGGAAGAATCTTCTGTGTAGAAGGACAATAGTTTCAGGATAACCTAAGTAAGGGAAGATGTGTAGAGAAACGGATGGTTGAAATTTTTATACAATTCTACAGTGCCAAGTCCCTGGTTTTATGTCATGGCAATCCTGTGCAAACTGTGTACCTATATTAGTCACTTTGGTTCCTCAGCGCACTGGAAAAGCACTGTCCCAAGTCCTCTGTGGAGACATCTGGCCTTTGTCTTCTGCAGTTATTAAGAAAGCCATGCTATAGAAGTTATGGAGTGTCACTGCACTGAGGCTTCCAAATCTGAGGACTTTGGCTTTGGAAGGCCAGACAGCCCTTCCTGGGAGGAGTATGAGTGGATGCCCCCAGCTCCTCTCTGCACTTTCTGCACAGCTTTGGTCTCACTTGCCCTAATGCTGGGAATACCAGCACCCACTCTCTACCTAAGGAATATTCTGTGGGCACGTGGCAGTGAAGATAGATGGAATACAACACAATTAGTATGAAAAGGTGGGTTAAGATGAAACAAGGAAAAAATTTAAGGATGCAGCTGGCAAAAAAACACTGCTTATATACACAAATAAGTATCAGCCCCATACTGTATTATTAAATATTTTGAACACTTTTTCAAAGTTGTAAACTCTGCAAAGATGTTGCCAAAGTGACACATAAACAGAATTTCATGATAAAAATAACTCAAGTGAGTATATAGCAAATATGTACGCCATCACAGAAACATGATGAATTTTTGTATAAGGATGCTAACCTGCTCTGGCTACCAGCACAAATGCCAAAAAAACTAAGTAATGACCTGTGTGACGCATGAGATTGAGCTCAAGCTTATAACACCTACATTTACATGTCTAAATGTAAGTGTCTACACATGAGGTAGGAATCCAATTTTCCATTACAGACAGTGTAGCTCAGAAAGTGAGTCAACTCCTTCAGAAGTAGACACCTATTGGCATGTCAGCTGAATCGTGTTGTAACAACACCAACATATTGACTAGGTTGCTACTGACAAGGCTGCTATGAAGCAAAGGAAAGAATGTTCACCATAGATGCTTCCTTTTAGATACCTAAATGTAGGTGTAATAAGCCAAATCCATTTCTCATCTCACTCCCTTTACCATTTTCTTATCCTTCTCCTTCACCTGAAACATCCTTCATCCTGAATAGCCAATGTACAATTGTAATTCACCTTGCACACGTATTTGATGTATTAAATTGCTGCGTTAAAAGAACTGCATCTCCAGAACAGGCACACACACCACAGATCACCTACTCATGTAAGCTTTCCTAAACATACTCAGGTTCATACTAGAACAATCTAACATCCTATATTCCACTTGATTATGCATATTAATACACATGTAACAAAGATAACTTTTGAATACACAACCCGTAAGTAGCTGGAATTCAAGAAGTGATTAGAATGAATGGACTGAGAGCAAGGGGAGTAACAGAGTGAGAGCTGAGAAAAGGTAAAATGTACTGCATTATAAATACTGTCAGAAGAACAGATCTGTGCATTTCCATTTGTCTTTTTCACTATGATGTCCAACCTTAATTAAAACTAGCAAAAGGAATTCTGTGTGCCCCTCCTCATACAGTAAAGGCCATGATTACTGCATTCATTTCCAAAGCAAAAATGACCCTAACAACAGCACAAGCAGTTACCTGAACCTTAATCATGACAAACTGTATTCTACTTTTAGTTTTACACGTAAAATTTATGATTATAAACTTCACCTTGGATTAGAACTCCGTTTTGAAGCAGAAAACTTCTATTGCGGAAGCTGAACGTGAAATTTCTGTGTGTGCTAAAAAAATGTACCAGATTCTGGCAGAATCACTGAATTCTGATGACTGTCAAGAGTCCCCAGAGAAAACAGCATAACTTCACAGTAAAGAAAAGAAACGCAGAAGAGGCACTAAATACCGTGAACCTTAAACAAGAAAACCAATTTCACTGACAGAAAACAGAAAAATAAGCTGAAAGAGGTATAAAAACAGATGATTGCCTTTCTCAAAAATGTTAATCAAAACTTAAAATCTCTCAGAATTTGTGAGTCAAGTACTGAGATGATAGTTTTAAATGTGTCATCTCCCCTCCCCCTCAATCTGTAAGTCTTCCATACTGTTACAGTAAAGCATATATGCTTATGAGCAACTCTGGAAAGCATGTATTCCTCACTTTAACTGCCATATGGTTGCCATGTGGCTCAATTATAACTCAAAATAAAAATATGTATCCAGTCTGAAGAAACTTGAGAGATTACAGCAGTATCTTCAGGCCCAAGAACAGCTGACTGTGCAGTCCTCCTTGCATAGAAGATGACCAGATTAAAAACTACCTCACGACAGTCTCAGTACATCACCCCTTGAATTGGTGATTCCAGTCTTCTCAATGTGGGATCCAAATAGTAGGGTTGAGTTTAGCAGTCTGGTGACTATTCTGGCTGTACTTTAATCTTTAAAATAACAACAACAAAAACAACTATAATAGAACATGCAAGTGAGGGATGACAGCTGTGATGGGATGAAAAACATGTTTGTGTTAAGTCAATGCAATCTTTCTTCACATGGACTCTCCAGCTTAAGCATCTTATTGTAGTCATCAAACAAGAAGCCACAGGGAAAAGCAGAGTTCAGAAAATGAGGTCATGGGTATGCTAAAGAATACTGATTTGAGATACCTAAAACAGCGCCTAAGAATGCTATATCCTATATCTGATACTGTTTTGCAAAAAGTGCATTTCTGAATTGATTTCTCAGTTTCCCAAGAATTAAAAGCGCATGCTCAGTATTCACAATCAGGAAATGGGTAGGGTGGGGTGGTTCAAAAGGGACAGGCTTCACAGTTGTCTGTCTCAGAGTGCTCAGCAGGTCAATCTGATGGGCATGTGAGGTGATGGCAAAGAATACACTAAGGATGTTGTCCTCTATGAAGTCTGCATTTTCTTACTCAGATCCCACTTAGATTCTTACTGTGACTTTCTGTGGAAGTAAGGGTGTGTCAAAGACATATTTAACAGCTGACACTAAGATGGAGAGGGATCTCTCTGAACTTGTGGTTGTAATTCAGCTTTGAAACATGTGACCAGATACTTAGGTGGACTTCCTGACACTGAACTTCAGACAACTTCAGTAATAATATTTAAACCTAGGCAAACTAACTTGTCTGACTCCTCTCCATAGCTGTTGGTGAGATTCATAATTAACAATTCGTTTAGATGAGGATATGGTAAATCACACCTTAATGGTGCCTGTTTTTCTTTTCTGACTACAAAGCAGAAAGGCAAGATCTCTTCTACTTTCTCACTTCACAGAAACGTCTCCCATTATCTCTACACTGGTAATACTCTTTAATATGAACAGAGATCACCATTTAAAATGGAGGCGAACAAACAGAGTCTTCTAGTTCTGATTGCTGTCCAAGAACATCAAGTCAGTGATGTATTTCTGAAGAACAGACCACAGGACTAAAATATAACTCTAGATCCACCTTTCAGCATATGCTATGACTTGCATACAGCACTTTGTGAAGAAGAAGTTTCAGCATGGCACTCTAACTCTGGAGCGCACAGAGAAAGGAGACATGTATGCGTCATTCTCCAGGAATGAGACTCAAGCAAAATTAATACCTAGAATGTCTCCTCTTTAGAAGTACTGGCAATTGACCTAAGGAACTGTTTTAGAACTGTTCTTCATTGGTTTTACTTTTGCCAAACAGCTAGAGACACGCTACAAAAGGGCCCTTGCCTATAACCTGGAAAGAATTCCACAGGCAGAAAGTGGAAAAGCCACCTGTGCCAATTCTGTTAGCACAGAATTAACTAGACATTAATGATGAAAAGTGTGAAAGAGGAGAAAGACATTACAGAAGCCCCATTTTATGTAGCAGAGAGCGAAATGAAGCAAATGGTAATGAAGTCTTACGATCTACTTATGATAGATGGACAGGATGCAGTGGCATGAATGGTGCAAATTCAGCTTCAACAGTGGCAACACTTTGGGTTTGTGCCTATCAGAAATTATGATTACATGCATATAAGATTTTAACAACTCAAAGAAGATTTTAACAACTACCTATGAAACTAAGAAAGCACCACAAATCATGGTTTAATCCCTCATGTAAAGCAGAGTGCGTTTGACATAGTTGCATGCTCTGATGCATCTGTACTGGAAATACCAGAAGTCAGCAAGAATTCTTGTGTGAGATCTGAACATATGGCCATGTTAGGCACATGGATACAAACTGCAAAGCTGGATACTGGACGGCAGTATGAAATGTTCTGATCAAACAAATGAACCTGGTAACTGGGAGATGGAAAGATGCCAGACCATATACAGGATGTTGATAGCTTCTCTGCAGTACACTTAAATCAGGAGTTCTCTATATCCCAATGCATATAAAACCTTAAAGTGAACTGACAGATCCGTGACTATATGGAACTAAAACTACTTCTAGATTTATAAGGTGAATGCATTAGAACTGTAGCAACAATAAAATGGCACAGTCACTACAGAGAACAGATTCTGTCCTTCAGATACTTTTTGCCTATTTCAGCTGCATGTTCTCAACAGTTAAATCTAATTTCTTAAGAAAAAAAAGGAAATAATTTGTCTCTTAATTCCGAATTTGCATGTTAAACTTTGAAAGGTTTTTTTTTCACTTTTTGTATTAAAGATCAAAAATACATTTAAAATTATAATGAACACTGAACTCCCAAAGGTTTTTTTTTGACATCTAGTCAAATTCAAGTTTAATAAAAGGTGTGATTTCTAAAATAAGTTATATTTAAAGGAAAAAGATGCTAAAAATGCTAGTATGTTAAAACAGCCTTATTAGCATATGCTATTATGAAGAATTTCCTGTATTTTCCAAGAAGGTAACATATTACTATAGTTTGATTCTCCCTGTCTTTGATATTTCTTACAAAGCATTGAATTCAATTTCCATTTTGTAGTATTCAAATGCTACCATAAAGTGACCAAAACTGAAAAAATTCTGCGGGCTAACCAGCAGAATGTGTCTGAAATATCCAAAGCCAACACTGGAAAAATGAATATAACAAAACAATGGTTAGATGTCCAGAAAACACTTTCGCCAAAAAGTTCTTGTTTAAATGTCTATCACTGAGTGATACTGTCTCTCTCAAAAATATAACATCTAATACACACCTGCTGATTCCACCTCATAATCCATAAGTTGCATTTTGCCTATGAAACTTTCCATTACTGAGAGTTAAAATGTATTTATGTTGAATTTACATTAACTGACACTATTAAACCCTGTGTTACTATAATCTTTTCTCAGATTCTAAAAAAAATAATGAATTGCTGACTAGAAGACACAAGTGCACAAATGTTTACTGTATACAACTGCAAATGCAAAGATAATTCTTTGAAGAGTATCTGTAAAAGCTAGGAAGACATTCCAAATAACACAGCTCCATGAAAAGAACGATTGTACTCAACTGTTAAATCCTTCATCTTCGTAAATTCGTTATTATTTGGAATTCAAGCTTTATTCAAGTTTGACAGCAACAAAATAGATAACAAAAATGACGAATACTGCTTAGGAGCATATTGTTCTTCATAAAATACGAGCTCGAAACTTCTCTACACTCATTTAGCAATGTAAATGTCACTTTGTTTCTCCAAGCTTTAAGCTGAGAATAGCTCCAGGGCTTACTTGTGATGCAGAAATGGCCCTGTAATCTACTTAGAAAACATGCAGAACATTAATAGAAACTAGAATCTTGGAACATAAACGTAGCATAAGAAAAATGATAATTACACTGTGGCTTAGCATTTAAAAAGAGAGCTAAGCATTGTACATCAGCATTTTTTTTTTATATAAAACAAGTTACAGCACATAGATGAGCAGGAAGTCATTCACTCTCAAAACACAAATAATTTTTACATTACCATGTACAATCTTCTAAACAGAAAAGAGGGGAAAGAAGCAAAGCTAGAGATTGTTTGAAGGCACCTGTTACCAATCACTTCTTTTCAATCGTATCTTCCCAACCCCTGCAGATACCCCTTCCTTCCCCTCTCTCCCAACAAAGCCGTTTTCTCCTTTCATCCAGTAAGCTTCCATCCCGGATTAAACACGTACTGCCCTCCCCCTTATGACTCCAAAGCCTTTTATGAGCCTCTGAACTTCTCTCTACCTCTGTTTTTGCAGATGGCAGCTGTTGCTTCTCTCCAGGTTCCTAAATTCAATACATTGGCCTTCTGTCCTAAGTTAGTTCTAGTCAATCTTCTCCAGCATAACTTAATTACATTACAGCTAAGGATGGTCTTAGTCGTACTTTAAAGTATGAGTTATAACGAAATGATGAAAACTCATCTGGAATCCTGAAGGTCATTGCTGAGATGGAATGAAATGGTGTAAGTAGTGAGTTTAGCCGTGAGGGACATTCCCTAAGGGGAATATGAAAGTAAGAAAGAAAAATATGAGAATAGAAGAGTATCTGATTGAAGTAAGGTAAAGCACAGACACTTCAGGAGACTTCGTTTCTCCTCTAAAGAGGAAAAGAATAAAAGCATCCATCTTTTCTTTCACTTTTGTGGGTAAGATAATGAGTTATCTATTGAGAAGTAACAAGGTTTTGTGCAAGATTCTGGCATAAGATGGTATGTGCTAGCACAGAGACTACTAGATTCTCAGATTTTAGAAACATTAAAATTTTGGAACAATATCACTATTGTGAATGTTTCTGACAATCCACGTAGCCATGTTCAAAGTCTAATATTCATCACTGAGGACCTTAGCCTGTTTATTTATAGAAGCTCTGAAAAAAACTCTTAGAACCATTAACAAACTGTGCGTAGTCTAGTAGGACTAATTAGCAGTTGTTCCTCCTGCCTGATCACATGGACTCTCTCCAATCTTATATACACAGTAGAAAATGCATTTGATAAATATTCATTAAAAAAGCAAAAATAAGTCAGTTTTTCCATGTTTTGAGAATAATGAAATAACCATTTTCTGTTCTTAACTTCATTGTACCCTCTCATTTGTTCTGACTTACTCTGTTCTCACTCATCACCTATACAGTGCTGCCTTACATTTCTTGCCTCGCATCCTATATGATCCTCTGTTTGCTTGGACAAAAGAAGCTACACTTTTAATCCCATTCACGTAACAGCTCCAGCCTGCTATGAATTTTCCTCTCTCCTTTTTTTTTTTTTTTTTTTTAAGCTAGTGAAGAAGAAATGTCTTTTTAAAGAAAGTGTTTTTTTCTTGCTTGGTTGTTGTTGTTTTTTTATAATAAAAAATAAAAGAAATAAAGATAACTAGAATTTTGCAAAAATGGCTAAGAACAGTATGACCCAATCTCTCTGGCTATGTCAGGGCTGCTAAGCAGGAGAGCACCACGTCTGAGCTGGAGCACCGAACTCTGACAATGATTTTAACTAAGTATGGTTAGGAAGAGTTCATTGCTGCTCAACAGTTCATCGCTCTCAAAAGAAAAGGATGGGTGAAATTGCACCAGATTTGTCTCCTTTGGTTCTGTGTAGTTTCTGCTGGGATGGTTCCCAGCAGGGTTTGCACCCACAAGCATGCCGTATACCATTAAGCCATACTCAAACTTCACATAATTTTGGATATTTTGAATTAAAACAAAAAATCCAAAATAAATAATCTCTCAGTGTTATGGTAACATAACCATCACATGGGCCTACAGGAGGCTACTGTGGGCACAGCTAATCTGGTCTAGAGGACAATTGTCACAAGCAGTATGAAACCAGCCTGGATATGGAAGAGGGGTCCCCGGCCTTTAATAGTACAGATATAACTTCTGGGATGAAGACCCAAACTAAGAACCATTATTCTGAAGTATGCATGCAGCATATAGGTGCAAGCATATTGACTAGGAAAACAAAATAAATCTATTTCACAGTTCAAATAAAAAAAATGTTACTTTCATTTTTAAGAAGCTCACAGGACTTTGGGAAGTGGTCTTTTCCAGGAGACACGGATTAAAAAATTAATGTGGTTGTAAATGCTCAAAACAATACAAAGTGAAAATGTGATTTGCTTAGGAAATTACTGCCAAATTACAATCAATTCACATATAAGAAGATTACTTAGAAAAAAGAGGTAATTCGCATCTAGTAAGGAAAAATAAACACTGAGGAGATTTTCTTTTCAGGCCTTTAATCTGAAAAATTTAAGGAACAAAGAATGGCTGTGATTAAGATACTGCATTAGCACACATGAACTCTTGGCTTAACCTCTGCCACAAACTCTGTGAAGTTTTGGGCAAACCACCGTTTTTTTCATTGTGGTTGCTGCTTCTGCAAAACAGATTCGATAGTATTTTTCTGCTTGATGTTGCAAAGACAGTATTTGTGAGGTCTTCAGTTACTGTGACGAAGGCTAGAGAAATAATCAGTTATAAAACAGGATTATTTTTACATATAGTTAAGAAACAGGGAAAACTTTAAGAAGAGGAAGTGTTACGTGGAAGAGAAAAGCATTTTGTTTCTTCATAAATGGGGAGTCGTACATCTGATGTGGAGAGCCTTCGACCAGCCAGTAGGTATATAAATTCAACAGAACAGCCACTTACGCAGTTAGCATTATAACATTAACCTAGGTAGACTACTCTTAGCAAGAATAGCTCAATAGGAATGTTTTTACTAATTCAGGCACACATATTTAAGCAGATGTAGCCCTCAATTTAATTGAGTTTATACAATAATTTACTGAGATAAGCTAAACTGATTTAAATAAACAGCAATCAAGCCCCATGTGTTTGTATCCATTCAACTGACTGATATCAAAAAGATGTATTTAAACTACTATTACACTTTTACAACTTTGTCCCATAGCAGACAGCCAACGCTTGGTTTTTGGTTGCTAACTTTACTTGAAGAGCTTTTGCACAGTAAGGCATGAATGTGTCAATAAGGCAGGTGACTAGTTCAGCAAGTTTACATTCTATCACTTGTATGCACAGCTGCTAATGCACCACAAGTGCACAGATGTGTAAAGGAGATAAAATATCAGCAGGTTTTCACATCAGTTTAACCAGTATATAATATTAATGTGGTGATAACTAATCATGTCTGTGTAAACAATCGTGTCATAAGAAATTAATGAACATCACAGACAACCTTCCTTTGCACTATTAATGTTGTCAATTTTACCCTTTTATTTCTTACTACAGTCATTTCACAATATAAGCTTTATTTTATACACTAAAAATTACTGTTTTGCCAGACTGCAGGCACACAGGTTGTTTCAAGTAGTTAAAAAAAAATAGGCTAAACTTCAGTTATCTCACCTATATTCATACAAACTTAAACTGTTCAGAAATACCTGTTTAAAAGCTTTCTATTGCTGTTTCTTACACCACTATCTCACTTTTCTTTCTTTTCATGCCTCCTAGAATATTTCTATTTAAAACATAAAAATAACTCCTCTGTTCATTTGAGCTCTACCTTTTTTGCAAATACAATGGATTATTAACCCACTTAAAAAACGTAAACAACATTTTGTGCATTTTCAAGATTTTGAAAAGCAGTTTCTACACTCATTATTTTGCATTGGATAAGCTAAAAATAAATAGATTTAATTTTGCACACTTTAGCATTCCTTTACAGTAAGTTTGTGTCTTAAATATCTGAAGAAATAGTACAATGCCATACATCAAAGCATAGCAAATTTATAACCTCTTAAATGTAATCTTAGAAAATGATTACTAAAACTTTTTGCCAACAGTCTGAGTGCTGACAGACTGTCCTTCCAAGTTTTTGTCTGAGCTTTATAAGCCAATGGATAAAGTCTAAAATTGCACTTCTGGTGTTCCAAAACACTAACAACTGCATCAACCATGAAAGGCAATGAAGTGCCAAGATCACAAAGCTCACGGTAAATATTTCTTTTAGTCAAAGTTTGATTGCTGGAAGAGAAGAAAATGCAAAACATATAAAGGGAATTGCAGATCAAGAGCTTCAGCTGAAAAGATTTAGTGGATTCGTCCCACTTTAGCACTTACCAGAGAACTGCACTAAAGTTCCTCTAAGTTACACATCACTGCTACATGCAGAAAAGGAAGCAGATAAATAGCAGAGAAGCTTCCTGTGCTCTGCTCTGCAGTTCTGGACACAAAATACTTATGGCCCTCTCCCTCAGGTAAGTAATATTGACAAATAGATATTTTTATTTGATCTTTTCCTGGCTGGATCTTTTTCAAAAGTTCTTCAAATTGCTAAACTAACAGATAACAATTCAGTTTATTTTTTTGTTGTTGTCCAGGTTAGGTTTCTGTTTAGCGATCTGAGTGGTTCCAGTGCATTATAAGAGAAGTGCCAGAGCTGGTGCAAGATGAGGACAGAGAAGGAGAAGCCAGAAGCAAAGCAGTAAGGCGGTCTTATAGCTATTGGGTCAAATCAGGCACAATGCGTAATTTCATCCTGACTTTTTTTCTGATGGGAAGTCCTTCCTTCTCACAGCCCTCTGACTGTACAAAAGTATTAGGGCAAGAAGGGTCCATGCTTGGGGGTATAAGGCTAAAGGCACAGTGAGATGAATCAAGATTCCATGTCTCTTATTTGTGTGGTATGGTTACCCATGGTTAAAGATAGAGGGTCAAAAAGATGATGCAGGGTATAAATAGTAATGCAAAAAGCCTGGATTTAAAATATCCTTCTAAAAAAAATGAATACTGTGTAGTAGAAGGTTATTAATGGGAGACTCCATTGTTCCTCCAAACAATGTTTTATGCTCCTCTGTTGGATCTGGAAAAACAATTACAAACTCTATTGGTTATCTTGACAAAACATAAAGTTTCTTAGTCTGAAACCGGCTGAAAAATTTGGCTGTACTAACTGTACTTACTATCACACATTGAGGGGTTCTCAAATGGCATCACAGTACTGTAAACCCCAATTCCTTCAGATAGCTCAAAGAGGACAGAGCACAGTGAAGGCCATATTATTAACATAATCTCAGCATGATTCTGGACATGGATCACTGAACCCACTCTCAAGTAATAAAGTTTGCATTTATCCATATGAAGAACAAATCCACAGAATTTTTTACTGTACGAGCAGATTCTCAATTATTTAAATGAGAAGATAGATTAAAAGGATTTCCATATTCATTTACTAATTAATCCATGAAAAAAAGCAAACAGAAGGCCAAGAAACGAAAAGGTGTCTTCTGTTTTTCTCCTGAATGGGTGACCAAACCTTTTAAGAAAGCACGTAGTCAAATGACCACTTTTCACTTTAATTTTCCTCAGCAAAATCAACATCAGATTAGCATAGTCTACGTAATTTGAAATAAGGAACTATTGTATTACATGAAATATCTAGTGTCACTTTTTTCTCTTATAAAGAGCTCACATAACAGTTCTATATGAATTCTTCCAAGATTCAAAGTTCAATATTAAACTTTTTTCTTCCAAAATTAAAATAAATGAAAAAGGAAGCAAGGTTAAATAAACGTAAATTCTTTATGCTAAAAGTACACAAAATGCTATAACTACCTCTAAATCAAAGGTTATGAATCCTGTTGATATCACAAGGAGATAAAAACAAAAAGAAAAAACAACCAAAAAACCCACCCACCCTCAAAATCTAACAATTCATTAAAAAGAGTTAATACAATCTGAGACCACACAGGCTGGAATACCTTATATCAAAAGTGTATACTTATTGAAACATGTCACTGTAAGACAGCATTAACACTGTCTTGCTTGTACTTCTAAAAAACTTAAAGCTTTAGTTTATATTAACTATGAATATCTGGGGTTTCTTCAGGTTTTTGTTTGTTTGTTTGTTTGCATAGCATAGTGTTCTTTCCTCAGATATATGATTTCTAATGTTTCTTTTTCAGTATTTATATCCTTTTCTGCATAGGTGACTTGAACAAACATTATCACTTTTACTTAAAACAATATGACTAATATAGCTCATCTTTTAGCAGAAATAAAAATAAATCTGGCACAAATGTAATAATTTTGGAAATATTTACTCAATTTCTTAACATTCAGGGTACGAGGAACATTCACAATAAAGTCTGTTTCAGACTCTTGTATTTCCTTTGATTTTTTTTCAAGTGTGTCTCACTCAGCCCTGCTTGCATTGTTGGCCACAGTTTGAAAATTTTAAGTGGTGAAATGACACAAAGAAGCAAACAACTGTACATCGGGAACAATTTATGCAGTAGCGACAGGATCTATTGTTGTTTGGATGTAAACAATGTTGCATAGCTGTGAGGTAGAAATTTATAAATGTTTATTTGTCACATTCTACTCAATTTAATCAGCTGCAATGCATGTTGGTTGACATGAAACTAGCAAAACTAGGCATCCAAGGCATGACTACTTGAAAGTGTGACTACCAGGGAGCAGCACTACTTGGGAGAGAAGTGGTAGGAACAGGAAATTTTGAAAGAATTAAATCTGAAATTAGTCTGCTGAGAGTCCTTCATGCTGGAAATTCACAAAATTCACTACACATTTATACAATGAATTGATTCATTTCTTCAAAGTATTTGTCATATCATTAGCATAATAGCACGCTTGTAAATTATCTAAAAATGCTTTAAATGTTTGCTATTATATTAATACGTAGCACTGAAATTCATATATATAAAAAAAGCAAACTCAAAACCCAAACTGAATGTTCGTGTTAGACTCAAGTCTTGAATTTGAAATTTAATTATATGATGTAGATAAAAACATCAGACATAACAGCTATCAAATGATCACTTCTGATGCACCTACTGATGATCCTACCATGTTAATGACACCTGCAAATTACTCTGGGGAAGCATGCTCAATTACTCTCCTCTGTAACTAGACTAGTTTAATCACTATGCATGGAACTTCACAAGCAGTACAATCAATTCAGAAACTTAAATGTAAAAACTGTTCTAGGAGGATATTGCATCAGATGACCACCCAGCGTGATTCAGCATAATAAGTAAACAAGAACTTGTGTTCTTTTTAGTTTAATTTAAGGGGATTCACATCTGAGGACTGCACTCACAAAGAAGACTTCTAGTAGTTTTCACTTAAGCCAAGGCTCACTTAGTCTCAGCTGTCAGTGCAATTATTTCAGTTTTATTCTAACAAAAACGATTTTGTAACTGGTTGGCACAAACAAACTGTCTTGGATCAATATACAAAGTGAACTTTGGTCTAAGATGGGAGTTTTGGGCTACAGCAATGAAAGAACATGGAAAAGAAGAATTTTGGAGGTGTAGTGAGAGGCCTTCAAGAGGTATGTGAATGGTCAGGTTTCTGTGGAAATAATGGTATCAGAATGAGCGATAAGGGTACCTTTAGAGAGTTGCAAATTCCTTAAATGTCATCTCCACACTTTCTCTCTTCCAGCCAGAGAAACGAAAGCGTATTTTTAGAGAACTATTGATATAATAACTTCAGGATGATCGTTCTGAACTGGTTATTTAAGTTCTGTCACCTTGTATATATAGCTTGTGTTGCTTTTCCTCACATTCATAATTTTTGACTCATCAGTGTTTTATTTTCTTTGCAAATCCTTGCCAAAACATGTAGCAACTCTGGGAGGTCATTTAACAACACCTCATAGTCAGCTTTTGTTTTTACATCTTCAGTACTCAGTAGCTTTAGCAAATTTTCCATATTACTGTTCACCCTTTTCCAGATCATTTGTGTGTGAAACTCCACAGGTAAATTTCATTTATTTCTGTCCTTTGGTTTAGACATTTAATCTGCAGAAAGATTTTCTACCATGCTCCACAACAAGTTAATCTCTTAAGATTGTTTAGGGCAAAATCTTTACGGAAGCCTTTTGGAAATCCCCATATAGTGTGTTTATGTCTAAAATGTGAGATTTTGCACACTTTTAGATGTGAGAGTGTATTTCAGGAGCACTATGACTCCTTGCTTGGATGAAACACAGGTGAGTATATACAAGAAAGACCTCAACTCTGGATGACACCTAGGTGACTACCATCTTGTTTCCTCTCCCTGAATCCTGTTGTAGAGTTGAAAAGAAACTCAGACACGTGTACTGGAAATGAATTGTGCCACGCTTGGTCCAACTTTTTGGTATTGATGCTTGGGGAGCAGGAAGAGATCCTGGACATACTTGCAGATTGCATGTGTATCAACTACATCACCTTAATCTAAACACTTGTTAAATGCTTACAAATGCTAAACACTTTGCAAGGCATATCACAGAATCAGAGAATCATAGGGGTTGAACAGGACCTCTGGAGATCATCAAGTCCAATGCTCCTGCTAAAGCAGGTTCCCTAGAATAGGTTGCACAGGAAAGCATCCAGGTGAGTCTTGAATATCTCCAGAGAAGGAACCGCCACCTCTCTGGGCAGCGTGTTACAGTGCTCTGTTACCTTCAAAGTAAAGAAGTTTTCCTCACATTCAGCTGGAACTTCCTATCTTCCAGTTTGTGCCTGTTGTCCCTTGTTCTGCCACTGTAAGCACCACTGAAAAGAGCCTGACCTCACTTGACTCCCTCACTTTAGATATTTATAAGCATTGATAAGGTCCCCCCTCAGTCTCCTCCAGGCTGAACAGACCCAGGTTTATCAGCCTTTCCTCATAAGGGACATGCTCCAGGTCCCTCATCTTTGTGGCCCTCTGCTGGACTCTCTCTAGGAGATCTCTGTCTTTCTTGAACTGGGGAACCCAGAACTGGACACAGTACGCCAGATGTGACCTCACCAGGGTAGAGTAGAGGGGGAGGATCACCTTCCTTGACCTGCTGGACATGCTTGTTTTAACAGATACCAGGATTCCCAGGATACCACTGGCCGCCTTGGCCACAAGGGCACGCTGCTGGCTCATGGTCAACCTGTTTAGCAACGTGTTGTCCACCAGGATGCTTGAACCTAAGTTCTCCAGGGTGTCTGACAGATATCATCACTTGTGTTTCTCAAAATGATACAAGAAAAAACATAATCAAAACATCAAACTAAACCATTTCTTCCCATTGTTTAATGCTAAGGAAAAAGAAAACACACTTCATGGTAGTAATGCTAAAACAGGAAGATTACCTCACGATGATTTAGAAGTCTCTCCAAATCTGCTGACATTTGATTCTTGACACGCAGCAAAGCTGTCTTTTCTTTATTTAAAAGACTGGTGAAAGAGGATAGGAAACACAGTAATAGCAACAGATAATCTCTTTTAATCTTGTATTCTGGTTGAAACATGCATTTTCCAAAGCTAAATATTGGCAACAATGAAAATCTGGCTCAAGGAATTGTATCAGATGATCCTTCTCTACGTTTAAGCACTGGAATTTTTATAATAAACCTGAACGCAGTTATGTATACAAAATCTTGTTTTTTTTTTTTTTTCCCCCAAAGCGGAATTTAAAAATTATGAGAACCTTCTATTATTATCTATTGGTTAATTCTTGGCAAATGAGATTTTAAAAGCAAAGTAAGGGGTTGTTATAATTGCAATTCCAATATCAAAATTCCTTTGCTATTGTCATCACTGGTAGCCACACACATCATCCTCTCAATATCACTTCTTTTGATACTACTGTATTTAGGATTTTGAAAATACGAGGAAGATCAATATGCAGCTTCTCCTTTCAGCTCTGCAGTTTCTGCAGAAATTGCAGATGCATTTTTGCCATTTTTTATTTTATATTACAACAGACTTAAAAGAATCAAGTTTGTCTTGTGAACAGCAAGAAAACTGTTTTAGCATAAACATACTTCCATAGCGCAATGTCAAATTTAATTATAATTTTCCTTTTTTGCATAGTTATAGAATATGAACATTTGGTTTTGCATACACATTCTGATTCTAGGCAGCAATTCATCTAATATAGCTAAATGTATTTTCACATTTAGCCCAAACAATAGTTTTCAATAATAAACTTCACACTATGCATACATAATGTCTGGACATAATCTATTTTGTTAAAACAGGCAGAATTTTTCTTAGTAGAACAATGTTATACACACCATTATTGTCACTTAATTAGGTTCTACAATATAAACTATAATATACATCAAAAACTACGCAAAATTCAACTCTGCGTATGGAATGCAAATATGTAGTACTAAATCAGGTCATGAGTTCAAAAACAAATGTATTAAAATGTTATAAATGGGATGGAGCAATTACATATATTGCAAATACAAGTTATTTAGTATTCCCAATATTTAATCCAGAAATGATCAACAAAATAAATAAACATTTTCTTTAATTGTATGTGTAACATCTTTTTGTTTCAAATAAACAACAGCATTCTTTGTCCCAGAGATTTTCTGGAAGTTTTTTACAAGCTCTGAATTGTAAATTTTGACTGTCAGTTTCTTCTAGGCATTCATTAATTCTCTCAAAATTTGTATACTTTGTTCAAATTGCTTAGTTGCCTTGCTGAGTTACCTAAAAGGGCAGTAGTAATATTTATAAAAAACTACAAATGTAATATTTTCAAGAGTTTTATTTTCTGAGACGTCTTTAATCATGATGAAATTGCTGTACTATTTTCTCTTGGGTTCATTTGTTGTAATTTACTGATATGAAAGTTTTTCTTGGACTTCCTAAGAGCAGAAACCAATCCTTTTAGAGAATGACTCACAAACTTATTAGAGAAGCAATAATAAAAAGTTCCTGTGTGCCTTACACAGTTTACTGAATAAGCGTATACACTGGTGTTCATGACTAACCAGAAATTCATGTTCAAGCTTTAATTTCATCCACAGAGTAAAACCTATTCTAGTTATACTAGTTGTTTCTCTTAAAAGAATGGCACAACCTAGTCATGTGTCCTATCCATGTCGAGCAGCCTCAGCACTGTTCTGATTTTCTTTTTTTATGGTAAGACACAGGAATTAGACTGCAATGTCATTCAGTAGCACTTGATGCGTTTTCTGTTATACATAAAAACCCTACGAATATAGAATTACCAAGGCAAGTGCAGACTTCGGATTTAGTAGGTTTGCAATAATTATGCTTTTTCATCATTGCAGACAGAAGGAAATCATTTATACATTTCTGAAAGAATACTGCAAAAGAGGCATATATACATTTAACGTGGTGAAAAAGCAGAGTTACCAGACAACGTTAATAAATTCACATCTGTAATGACCAAGCAATACTTCCTGAAAGTTCAGTTTGGGGAAGAAGACCATTTCAGTCCCTGTTCTAAGAAAATATTCTAAACAGGCATCTTGGATATCAGAGGTCAATGAGGTTCTAATTTTAAGCCATCTCACATGTCCATCAAGAAGAAGCAGTTTAAACTAATCCAGTTTTAATTTGCAGTATAACAAATGAGACAGCAGATCCCTATCCCTAACGGCGTATTTGTGGCCTCACAAGGAGGTCACTTCACTGATCTGGATGAAAACTGGAGCCTTTTTAAAAGACATTTTACATGCGGATCACCAAATCAAATTGATTCACAGCATACAGTGGAAACTCATTGCTGATGGCAAGGATAAGGCTGCCCCATTTGGTAACAATGTGTCTCAGCTGTCTTACTGTGATTCTCAAACCACAAGCCATAAGTCTAGACAAACCAGCTTCTTGCATCTGAGTTCAGGGGTTTTAACTTTCACCTGAAGACAAGATCTGCTTAACCTTTTTTACTGACTATACTTTCAAGTTCGCATGGTTCAGAGATATATCAAAGTACTAAACATCACTGTTATCAAAATAAATCTTCTAATGGCTTGAACAGTCTGGGGTGGAAAAAAAATAAATAAAATGTGAATACTCTGGAGAAATGGACTATGTTGGTATTATCCAATATCCTTTATTTAACAGCACAAACAGCTGTTTTTAAAATGGAAGGAAAGTGTAGGGCCATGCTGTGCTCCATGGTCCCGGCCCCTGACTGCTGCATTCTGAGTGCAGGGAAGGTGCCCTTTGCGATGCATCAAGCAAGAGTGGCCCCAAAAGTCCAGGCTGGAGAATTTACTGAAAATCAGCTCATGCTTTTCCTGCATGCTTAGGCTTCAATAAGAAACCAGAATGTCTAGAAGGACATGCACTTTCATTCTACCACACTTCTAAGACCTATGCAGGCATGAATCCAGGGACACAGAATAGACTTGTCTTATCTGTACACATTGCCCATAGCAACCACTGGCTTGTTTTGGTTTGCTTTCCTCAGGATCTACAGGCCTGGATATACAGCTACCTTGGATATTATGAGAGGTGTTTTTAGCTGATGTGGTTTTTCTGGAGAATGAAGACTAACATTTCCTTGTCTCAATTCTAAAGCCTTTTGAATTTGGGCAATTAAGGATATTTTAAATCTTTGGTCTAAGAATACCAGCTATTGACTTGTTCAGAAGTTTCTGTTATTAGATGTTCTGGATAATATGTTTATGTTGGACAGACTACATAAACATGGTTTTATGTATTACTGGTTTTTATTATTGCTTCTCTTCAGTTTGACAAAAAGTAGGTTTCTTTTTCAGAGAACTGTGCATTCCAAATGCTTTATGAAATGAGGATTGTATCTTTATGTTACTTTCAAGATACAGCATGATGAAGTTGAAAATTTAAGTTCAATCTTGTGGGTTTTTTTTTGCACTTTGTTTATATCCAAGTATTACCACCAAAAAAATCAAATTTAAAAATAATATATAAGAAAGCTTTGTACATAAAACTGAATCTATAATGTGGCTATACCCCTTTTCTGCAAATTACAGATGATTAGCTCAGAGTAGGCAGCTAGTTTTGAATGTTTAAGTAGAGTTTTAGAGTTCTCTTTATAATTCATGTAGTTAGAAAGGGAGGTATAAAGATTCTTCAAATAAAAGTTCTTTAGTAGAGAGAATACGTGAAGAATTTTTGAGTTCTCTGATCCACAGATCAAATTTTTGAAAACGTTTAGGACACTGCTGTTTAATGATTTCAGTTGAAGAGTTTCAAGTGGCTTAAGAACTCTGGTCTGTGTAGTGTCCAAATTGAAAAAGGATTAAGTAAACCAAAAGCAACCCAACCATAATGTTTTGTTTAAGTTGTTCTTATACAAGTTGTAATACAGGTCAGTAAACGTACATTTGTTGAAAAGAAGAAATAGTTTCACAACTTGTTCCTCAGGTAGATTGCAGTAGTGTTTGGATAAATTATGCATGTTTCACAGAACGGTAATATTCTCACAGAAAGCTCATTGCTCAATCTATGATGGGAAAAACTCAACTAACACTGTATGCGGAGCTTTATAATGTTTGGATGGCAATTAGAGAACCCAAAATGTTTAGGTAAGAAGCATTTCAGTACACAGCTTCTTAGTTAGCAAAATCCTTGTACTGCTTCTAGATTTGCCACACAGTTAGGCTTTTGAGGAGTGCTTTTAGAAGGAGTGCTAAGTGAACCACTTTTAAAACCAGCCATTGGTATTGAGAAATTTGAGTACATTTAAAATAAATACCGCCTCTTTATGAATGAAGTCCTGTTTAATGTCTCCAGTTATTTATATACCTAGCTGTTCTAGCACAGAACTATATACCAAAACTACAATTACTTCACTACACACACAAGAATGAAATTCACGGTCTTGTTTTCCCACAGCATGACATGGTTACAAGGCATTTCTTTTCAAAAGGAGAGCTAAATGTGGTGTTTTCATTTCTGGTTCAAGAACTGCATACTAGAGAACTTTCTTTATAATACAATGGAGTCATCCATATACACACAACTACTCTTATTAACCATTGCTATTTACTTGTAAGTGCTATTTGAACTAACAAAAATGAGAGGTTACTTAATAGAGAATTTTGAAATATTCATCCTGTAAATGCCTCGTTATTCAAGACCAGAGATTTTGTGTCCAGAGAGTATCTGCAGATATATGGTTCACAAGCATACACAGTAGCCTTCTCCCAGTCACACCTCAGCTCCACTGCAGAATGCCAGCACAGTGAATGGCCTGCCCAGGAGAATTCAGTGGCGGATGGAGAGGAGAACAGGTAATGAACATACACATGGGCAACATTTTAAAGAGTTTTGATTAACCCTATGTAATGTCTTCTCTCATCTTTGAGTGGTAATAAATTCACACAAAAAGCTAAGCACTAATACCACATCACTGTGACAACCTGGAGATGGTTTCCCTAAGTTGTTCAGGGAAATAACTAACAGTGTTGACAGCTGCTCATTTAAGAATTTACCCCCAAATGAAATAGGTCTTGCACTTCTTGGTGAAGGTACGGCTAAACATCCACAGAGCTGTGTGGAAGATGTAAAGAACAGAAACATTTCACAGCAAGTCACCAAAGCAGCTCTACCTTTGGTAGAATATACTACTTCCAGGCCTTGATTCAGTCTGGTACATATTTTGACCATTTCTCTCTTTTCAGCTTGCCAACTACTGACACAAGCAACCTTGAATACTGTTTGAATAACACCAAAATAGTTCCTCCCATGTAAGGAAGACATTTAGATATAAGGGGTCTGAAAGACAGCTTTAGCTCTAGAGGTATGAGGCTTATGGATAAAGGCACATAAGCTTCTGTGGTTAAAGTAGACTTTGAAGACCACATTAGAAAGAAACCTGGATGGATCTGCAGGACTTCTCACAGGAGTCATAACAAAGGGATCTGCCTGGCTGTCCCACTCCTCTTGTGGAAATACTTGTCAGATACTACATTTTCATAGAACAATCTATGGCATATCATTCTGAAATTACTTCAAAAATACCAACTTCTGTCTTAGCTCTGAGATACAGAGAAGCCAGGCTTCATAAATCCTGTTTAGTGTTTGCACTATTACTTTTCTAATAGTACCAACATCATCTGGAGAATTTAGGGCCCTTCTTGAGCAGCCTTAAATCTCTGAACAAACCGACAAAATACTGTTGAATATGAGAGGGACTAGGAGTGAAGATTTCAGTTTATTTGTAAATGTATTTATTTGTGCATAGATTTATTAGGATAATAAGCATTTTTAGGTATTCCTCCTTAAGGCTCAGAAAACACTATTTCAAATCATCCATATATTCTGAATGGATGTGCGATGAAAGAGCCTCAAGTTGCAGCGGGGGAAGTTTAGACTGAGTATTAGGACGCATTTATTCACGTAAAGGGTGGTTAGGCATTGGAACAGGCTGTCCAGAGAAGTGGTGGAGTTGCCATCCCTGGATGTATTTGAGAGAGTTGTGGATGTGGCACTTAGGGACATGGTTTAGTGGTAGACTTGGTAGTGTTAGGTTGAAGGTAGGCTAATAATCTTAAGGGTCTTTTCCAACCTAAATGATTCTATGATTCCATATGTAAGACAGTACGTAGGATAATGTATTTAGCTATAGTGAGCTGCTTTTTCTACATATAATGAGGTTGTTTTTTTTTAATAGTGAGTTGCTTTAACAGATTTATTGGAAAAATTGTGTTTTTCATATAAGTGCTTCATAACGCAAGTATATTAATGCTTCATAATTATTATCGTATGCATTTCCTAAACCAAGATACCATAAAAATGCCTAATAGTTAAAATATTAATTCTTCTGTAGTGCAGTGGGACACAGCTATCCACTTCCTTGAAAATCTAGGGACAGATTATTTTATAACAGTTTAGCTGAGAACCAAATGATAAACGTAGTTCATAAAAGTATACGATGGTGGGAAGCTGCTCAGTGGTCAGACAGTTCTGACAACTGGACAGAACAGCATATCAGAGAGTTTACATTAGAGGAAGTCTGCTTAAGTTACACTTAAGTTAGCCTTTGCTGGTGAACTAGTCTTATATTTCTATGTCATTAGTTCTTTTACTTTTGTACGTTTGATCAGTCAATTCTTTCCATCTACTCTTCTGAACTTCTATCTACGTTCAAACTCATTTTAAACCTGTCTCTCTCATTGCTGCTCTTCCAAACCAGAAGCCTTTTTTTATGACAGTATGAGAGAATTCACAGGTGCTAGAGTTCCAGCACAGACTGGACTTAGTCAATGATGGAGTGTCTGCATCTGCTACTTTATGTACAATAACGTATAGTTTTCTAATGATAAATACAGAAATGGTTTTACTTTCAGTTTGAAATAAAGAAACAGCAATTTTAATTACCTGACATCGTTTTCAAGTTGTGTAATACGTTCCTTCTGTAGACTTATTTGAGAATCTCTCTGTTGCACAGTTTCTATGAGGTACTTGTATGGCTGTTGTACTTGACTCAACAAAGAATTTGCTCTGTCAAGCTGACAACAACAACAACAAAAAGGATTAGTAATGTTACCATTTATAAAGCACAATAATTTGATTATTATTGAAGCACAATTTTTACCAATTTTAATATAAATAATAAATAATATGAAAACCAAACCTATTATTTCATAAAAAAGACTACCTCCAAATTAGTATCCAGTAAACTGTCTTCTTACTTCTCTTCTAATTTTACTATATTTTTGCTACAATCATGCTACCATTGTCTATATTCTCCTAATCTGCCTTTTCAAGAGTTTAAATGTAACAGCTCCCACTGATGGAAAAAAAAAAAGGGTATAAACAAGGCCTCTGTTCACCATAAGCGACTTTTTTTTTTAAAAAAGTATACTATTACAATGGAATTTTCAGCTTGGAAATTGAATCTAAATAAAAACACAATAATAATGGAAGTCCCTTCTTTAATCAATGACTGTATACGAACCGTAAAATACAACAGGATGTTTAACAGAGTAGTATAAAAGACCTGTCACACCTATACATAGGAAACAAAACTTTTCTAGTCTTTTTCCCTACACAAATTAAGATCACAAGGAATAAAAATCAATGCCAAATATTAACTGATAGGGTTTGTCTCTTGAGCAGTGTAACAAGATGATTCACTAAAAGATACACAAAATTAACATTGAACACTGAGATTTAGCAGTTTCATCTGCTGGAAAACATACAAGTCAAGAACATCAGCTGGATTTAAAAGAAAATAAATTGATATTTTTTAAAGTTTTGATGTAAACATGTCTAATGGAATGAATTAATTGGAAATGGTTAAGCTTTTCAATTAGTTAAAAATTTCTGAATAGATTAAACAATCTGCATTTGCCAAATCAGACTCTGGAGTGAGTTGACCTATCTCTCATTGCTCCAGGCAAACAGGAAAAAAAAAAAAACACCAAAAAACTCCCCACCCTCCTATTGAACTAGCCTACGGATTATTTCAGGCCCTTTCTAAGGTCAGATTTTTCTCTCAGTTGCAATTTTCAAAACACAGGACCGTGTTGCCTAAGTTCTTTTTCTTCTTTCTGATTCCATTATATTTCACTGCAATTTTACTTCTGCCCTCTCAGTCAAATGTGCAAAGAACTTATAATCCAATGGTTCACACATTTATTAAAAAACAGAATTTAGACAAAACTTTCCTTGCTCACCTCAGAGACCTTACTAAAAGGGAGAGTTATCTCCATCTCATGTTTTAAAAAGTGGAGAGAAAAAAGCAACACTCTGCATCTTAAAATTCATATAAATCTTTAAGTACTATTTAAAGGAAGTTATTCTGGTCTGTAGTGAAATTCAAATTTCATTGTGGAAAAGTAAAAATAAGAGGCAATCACCTTTCTGAAGAAACAAATTCTCTTCAATAAATTGATGAGCAATTAAAAAAAAAAAAATGCTACTAACTTTCTGAGAGCAGAAGACCTAAAAGATCTGTTTAAGGAAGACGACAGAAGGAGTCTTTATGTGACAAGAAGGTAATTTCAAGACACAGAGTACTAATCTCTAGGATGGTCTAAAATTTCAGTATAAAACCTTGAGGCTGCCATTAAAAGAGAAACAAGATTAATCCAACTCTTCTTGTTTGGATGATCATGTTCCAGATAGTCTAAGGAATGTCAAAGGCTGCTGCCATTACAGTGTGAATTTCCTCATTGTTTTCACTGATAAGGCTTCAAGTACTTCAATGGGAAAGAACGAGTGAGGTGTTGTAAGCTTGTTTTGATGCTGCTAAACTCATCTGCTCTCTTGCTAATTTTACTAGTTGGAATATGTCACGCTTATTAAAAAAAGGCTATCCCTTCCCTCTCCATGGCGGTGCTGTTTTGGCTGCCTATTTGGATTCTTCTGACTTAAAATAGATCATCATTAAACTGCAATACATTAAGTATTAAATGCATTTATTGAATCAATTTTACTCACATACAAACTTATATATGAATTAGTCATTATCCTTGAGCAAAATAATAATTTTTTGTGAGCAACTTTGATTTTTTTCTGTCTCAATGTACACCGTTCTTAGGTATTCCTTGTGTCAATCTCTTAAGACTTGAAAATAGAAAAGATCCTCTACTATTAAATAAAGCCTGAAAAGCTATAATGGGACCAACTGAAGACTGACAAGTTTTCTGTAGCAGCTGAGCTTTTCCATTGTGTTCCAGCTTTCATGGAGGCATGTTATATCATAGTTCCATCAAACAAATGAAACTATGGAGAAGTGGGTATTTTCTTCTTGGTAATGCTAAACTTTATCAAAATGAAACCTTTGCTATAAAGCTCTCCTTTCTAGAAGCCTTAGCAGTAATTGGTTGAGGACACTCCACAAAAAGAAGCCTACAAAGAGCACTTATCACAATGTCTCCCTCCTCCCCGCCCCCCTTTATAGAGTTCTAGAAAGGATGTATCATAAGTAGTACAGGACAAAAGTTAGTACAGTCACTTTGTCATCAACTTCCAATCCACGTTCCAGATTCCACCTGGATATGTCTGATCCAACTCTCAATGAAAAGAAGAATAAGGAGCTACCTGAGCATGATTTAGGCTACAGGATCTCTGTTTTCTCTTTGAAAAAAAATCAAGAAAGCAATTACCTTGCAGTAAAAATTCATCCTAGCTCAAAGGATACAGTAGAGATAGCAAACGGAATTTTAAGAAATTTGAATACATAAACAAAGATAAAAGAAATTAGTATAAGATATGAAATACAGAAAATTTACACGAGGTGCTACAGTTTCATGGGGAAAGTTGATACTAGTAGGCAAATAACTCAATACAGAGCAAATAAATTCTAGAAACAATACAACCTACTATGGGAGAGATATGGTAAAATGACATAATTCTGAAGAAAACACAGAAGTTTTCAATAATGTTTTTTGTCCTCTGGTCAAAAAGATTTTACACAAGAACAATGAACTATCTTCTAGTCCATAAATAGTAAGTGTAAAAACTCTGTGTGCACACTGAAGAATGACGAGCAGAATGGCTGAAGTAATTGATATGAAACTAAAAATCCAACAATCATATACAAAAAAATAAAATAAAAATCCAGTGAAGCATTCATACCTGAATGTCAGATATTAATTAAATACAAGGCAAGTTTTAAAATATTTAATTGAACCTTTTAAGAGCTTAACAGGTTTAGCGTCTGTGCATTAGCTAAAAATCTGTAAGATATTTAACTTAATATTGAATCACATTGTGATTTAAAATACACAATTATACGATAAAAGATCAAGAAAAGGCTACACAACATCTCTGGAAATTCTTTAATTCTTCCAAAAATGAAGTTGTTATAGTGGAATTTTGCAGGAATTTGAACTAAGGTCTGTGATTCTAAATCTTTCATCACTGATCTAGAAGCAAATGAAAAACCACAATGGGTAGGAAGAAATCTATGAAAATGGAAACCAGATATTTAAATGGGAAATAAAGCACAGATTTTATTTATGATAGATAAAGGGTAATGAAAAAGAAAATAGTAAGGATAACACTGGATTCACCAATGGCTTCAAGTCTTCAAAAGTCAAGAATATATGAAAGATATGTTTTTATCAAATACAAATTACTAATGTATACCCGGAAGAATCTATAATAAAATGTCGTATTAGTTAAAAAAATTAAAAAAAGATTCACTATTTACTTATATTCCATTGAAATTAGATCTATACGATTAGATATATAAATACATAAAATTCCTATTTTTAAATATGCAGAAAATCCAAATATTTACACTGTAGAGTACTTTCATGTAGTTACCTTAATTTGTATTTACTTTTAAAAAACAAACTTAACCACAATCCTAAAGCAATAAGCCTAGAAATTTCATATGGTGGCAATATCTAACAGCAAATCTAGAGTTCCTTGGTTGCTAAAAGAAACTGTGAAGACTAACTTAAAGAATATTTCAACAAAAATAGTTCAACTTAATTCCAGGAGATTGCAAAATGATTTTTGTTTAGTGTTTATTCTCCATGTCAGTGTAATACATGATTTCAGCTATTACATACAGACTTGAAAAAGATCATGAAATTTAACCCATTGTAACATTTTCAAAAGGATTAATTTTAAACTTTCTTTTTAAACAGCTTGTATCAAACATTCCTTTGATTTGTATATTCAAAAGACTCAAGAGCTGAACAAAGTAGAAAAGGATTTACAGAAATATCTTCAAAAGCGATTTAAGGGCAGAGCTGTGTAAAAAGTAATGAGGCATTCATTGAACAATTAACTATCAAACAGAACAAACTAGTTTGGCTAGCTTGTTTTCTGTTCAGAAATCAGAACGTTGTCTGTCTGGTCTACATTCTTGTTTAGCCTATAAAGTAATCCCTCTTTTGATCTTCATTTCAAACTACAATATAAACTTCTTTGAGAACGTTTAACATAGAGTTTTGGTTAATTATGAGGCCATTTTTTTGACATCAAATAGATAATAAACAGTGTTTAGAAAATATTCCATTTTATGAACAGCTGTTCTGCAATGTTTATAGTTCCTACAGATTTGATTTTTTTTTTGTAGCAGTAATTTACCTCTTGTGAAATCTGTGTTACTTGTTCCTTCTGATGTTCCAGATCTTTTACAAGCAATGAGTTTTGCTTTTCTAGCTGCAGTAACCTCCTTGCCAAGTGAACACTGTGCCAATAAAAAGCAAGCTCAAGTTGATTTTTTTCCAAAATATGCAAAAGAAATTCTCACAATTATTCTTCAAAACTTGTTTGCCTTATTTTTTCACCAATGTGAATACTAATACTAATATATATATACTATATATTATTATTTATATTATATATATACACACACACACAATATATGCATATACTAATACATAAAGTATACGGTGAAACCGTGAAGAATGGTCAAAGCTAAAAGAACAATGAAAATATTACAGAATTTAACAGCACTGAAGTAACATTCCCATAGTTATGCCATTGTAGTATTTATTAAAAAGTAATTATTTATATCACTTGTACACTACTATGCAATTGCAATAATCATGTCAGGATTTTTCAACCAATTATGAGCATTTACTTTTTTTAGCTGCTTTAAGAAATCACTGTAAGTGACTTCTGATTAAATCAGTTTTAAAAATACATGCCAATAGACATTTTGTAAAAGAACAGTAAAAAATGTAATACTGAATCATTTTCTAAACAGAGGCAAAATCATTTTGTCTAACACTTAATATGCTAATTACATGTTACTACCACTTTATTATTTTTATTTTTTAAATAAACTCTTTTACAGATCCACAAAAGAATTATTCAGCTGCTAAAATATCACATGCTCTTGCATATTCAATTTCCATTATTAGAAGAGTTAATCATCAATTTAATAGTATAGTTCCATAGGCAGCAGAAGATTCAGTACACAATTGCAAAGTGTACATCCAGGTATCTAACCTAGTCTTTCAAGCTGTTGTTACAATCACTTAGTCCTATTCAATAGAGTCAGGAGAGCCTGAATATATTTCACTAAAATGGACTCTTGGATGACGCACTGAAATGTACTCCAAACTGTACTGACTATTTTGGTTAGAACTAAATTGATTACAATGGCTAGATGCTGAGCCCCTGTGCTAAACACCTATGATTAGATATCTAAATTTATTTATCTTCTAATGAGTCTCACCGCCTTTTTAGAATTCAGCAGCTTGGCAACTAACTGTAAAAAAAAAAAATCTAGAGAAAGTATCACTGTACCCCTCCATGTTTAGGTACACTCGCCATCAAGCTATGTACTCATCCCTTTTCAACGTGCCTTAACCACAGGACTAATGACTCTACACAGCAATCTGTTCTTCTAGTCAAATGCGTGTCATTTTTTCCAAAACATCTATATTGAAGAAAGGGAAGAGTCACTCCAGTTCAGTTCTTAGAATCTCAATGCCCATAAACTGAAAATGTATAACTAAGTCTCCAAATAAAAAATAACAAGTTCTTGACTAAGATACTGAATATATAAAAGCATAAGTGGTCTGCAGCTGACTGACAGGGAGATTTTATTTATCCTTAACTTGAGGCTTACAGTATGTAAAGCTAGATGAGTATATATACCTTCTCAGAAGATTTGACCTCATAACTACCACCTTCTCAGTAAAAATGGATACACTTTTAGATTTGGTAGAAATCTTAATAATCTTCTTGATATTCTATGTTATAATCCTACCCTTTCATACAATCTTTTTCTTTCACCTTGTATGAGAGGAATGACCTGAAATTGGCAACAGCATTCACTAAGAGGCTGGTCCTCTGTTCCTCCTACAAAGAGCATCAGACTGTATAAACAGTAACCGAGAAAAACAGGCATTCTCCAAACTAGTTTTTATGATTTTAGTTTAAGAGATACAAGATGTGCATTAGGATCCCATCGGGTACAAAACAGAAATCAACCACTTCTCTAATATATCTCGTTAGGGATCTTATGTGTCAGTGTTCGGAGTGCAAGGGGAAACAGTGATACCTTCCCATGGCAACTTGGGGGATGCAGAATTAGAGAATCATTAAAGTTGGAAAAGGCTTCTAAGATAACTAAGTCCATCTGTCAGCACATCACCACCATGCCTACTAAACCGTGTCCCTAAAAGCCACATCTACACATATGTAGCCCATCATAATTATTCCAGTTACAACTATTCAGTGAACTTGACCTGAATTTGCAAGTATTTAAAGATAAACACAAGTATTTCCAATATGCTTTGTGGTATGTTTTTCAGCTAGCTAAAATTTAAAGCAGAAGGGACAAAGGTCCTTGAATGTGTAAACGACCTAAGCTGAACCTAATATGGTGGGAAAAAATGGAAGAAAACTCAGAAAACTGCTGAAACTCTATAGAGTTCTCAGAAATTTGCATCTCCAAAGATACAATTCTGGAAAACTTTTTATTCCACTCTAATAGAAACTATACTCAAGAATGCGATAATTGTTAGCAGCCCACTAGATTGTTCTTGGTAGCATCCTGGCACTTAGCCATTAACAATCTCAAACAGTATCTAGGCATAGCAAAGGACTTAGTGTGGGCCAGCAAGCACTGCTAGTAAGTCATTCACATGCAGTTCACCTACACTGATAATTCAGTTTCATGGAATTGGGCTACTACATGCTATTTCATCTCAATGCTTGAGCATGTTCCCAGACATATTTAATTTACTAGTATGGGTGCCATACACCCATAAGTACATGTCCAAAGACATGAAATAGTTGTTTCTGGCAAGTAAAGGCAAAGAGGTATAGACTCCATGATGCACTAAGCTCGAATAAGTAACTTTGCCTTTTTTTGTTGAATTTTATGTAGTATCAAAAGAAATCTTAGTAAGAAACAACCTGATGAGGAATAAAAATACAGAAAAGCAAACTAAGCCATGCCAAACTTATGTACTATATAAAATCTTTATGATTCTGACAGCAATATGTAACTCAGTAAATGACAGATCTAATCTGATTGACAATATTGACAATGTTTACTTGAAAAACAAGTATAAAGAATGGAAGAAATAGCACATGGCCCATAAATCTTTATTGCGAACATGAACAGACCATCACTTGTCCTCAATTCTCAGCAGTAACTATCATATTACCATCCTAAAGGACATAAAATATTCTTTTTAATTGAGGAAGTGGGAGGAGAGGGGGAGGTTAAGAGCACAACTAAACAAACTAGCATTTGTAGTAAAAAATCCCAACAAAACAGCTATACGTGATAAAAGCTGCACTTCCAGCTCCAGAAACACAAATAGCTGAATGCTGGAAATGCATTTTGGGGCACTGTGCTACGTGTTTGTCTTGTCTCTAGGCTCTTCTTTGTGTGTCCACCAATAATAGTGGGAGTTTCTCATTTTGACAGAGGAGAGCATGACTGAAGTCAAGACTTTCCTGCATTCAAATAAACTGTATGCATGCTCAAAATGAAAAGAGTGAGTCTAATAATTGGACAACCACTTTCTTAATTGTTGCATTTTCTCCGTCAGGCTGGAGACAGGATTCAGGGCAAAAAAAATGACATTACTCTGACCTGATATTATACAGGATGTGAAATCTTCATCCATAGAGATAATTAGAACTAAACTGGAAAAGGTCTTGAGCAATTGGATTTACTCTGTGCAGAGCGATAGACTCTTACTTCCACATGCTCCTTCCAACCTAAATCATCTCACTATTCTATGATTTCAATTCTATGTTATATCCACACAGTATAAAAGGAAAATGTATTTTGAACAACTGCAGAGTGTTTTTTACTGTCACAGTATAAAAATACTATAAATCATGTAAAATATTGTAAATACATTTACATTCCTGTCTTTCATAGTGAGCTGAAGCCTTTGTCCACACAATGAACTTACTCAAGTATCACCATTATTAAAGACAATGCATAATATAAATTTGTTATTTAAAAATGACTATGATCAAGAGGTACGTTATTTGGTACATGCAAACAGCCAAATGTAACTGGAATCAGACGCTGTGTGTGTAAAGATGAAACATGATGCTCTGAAACTTTAGCCTTCTTAATTTCCTGACAGATAGTTTTTGTTGCAATTATATACAATAATGTTTAGGGTATTAAAAAGTTTATTTTTACTAAAATAAAAATATATTATTTTATTAAAAATATTTATTTATTTATTTATTTAAATGTAAATAGATTTACATTTATTATGTAAATCTACAGAATGTAATTAGTCTGTTTTTACATCTGTTCAGTTTTTATACAATTAAAATTAACTTTTCTGAAAGATATGAAAAAATAACCTACAAAAATATAAATATGCTCATTTATATATATATAAACCGCATTAACAGGTCCTATTCTTCATTCTACTTCTGTATTTGAGTCATTAAAAAACCTCTTCACGTTAACCAAACTGGCTAGTTTCTACAATAAAACATGTACATGTCTTCATTTGCTTCATCTCAAACAAGTAAATTCAGAGGAGCCACTTATTTACCTTTGCTTTAGCCGTCTTTTGGCGGTTGTAGGAACATTAGCACCATACCCATATGAGAAGAGAACCCTTTCAGCATCAACTTCATTTTCCACTGAAAAAAATCCAGAAAGGTACTATTAGTAAGGTGTCCTCTGAAAAACATAATTACAGTGCAAGAACTTACAGACACACGCAAAACTTTTTCCTAGAAGCTAGATTTTCTGTTGTTGTAAATTGCTATAACCTTTTGGGCTTTGGTTTTGTTTACAGTTAGCATTAATACATTGCCATATATTCATGTTATGACACTGGCAGACTTTTCACTTTTTATTTTTTTAAGTAACAATTAATTTATGTTAATAAATAATATAAAAGAAAATAATTCAGTGTCCTTGAATATTCATTATTGGTCTGGTAAGAAAACAGTAATAGTACAAGCTTTATTCAGCAGTACAAAGTTAAGTAGTGGCTTTTTTTTCTCCCTAAATAATTAATTTTTTTTTTGTATGCATGAGAAAGTAGAGGCAGATAAAATTAGGGAGTGCTTAAGCCAACTAAAGATAAGCAAGTCCACAGGACCAGAAGAAACACATCCAAGGTTGCTGAGGGAACTGATGTCACTGTGAGGCTGCTCTCAATCATTTTTGAAAGACCATGGTGATTGGGTATTTCTGAGTCTGTGGAAAACACACATTGTATCCACCTTCAGAGACGGCAAGAAGGAATAAGAAATTGGTCAGCCTCACACCAGTCTCTCATAAAGTCATGAAGCTAATTCCTCTCCAAGCAACTTCCAAGCATGGACAAAAAGGTGGCTGGGAATAGCTAGCAAAACCAAATCATGTCTGACTAACTTGATATCCTTCTGTGACAAAATGAATGATGATGTTGGTAAGAGGGAGCAGAAGCTTCTACTACACCTTCACTGGTGCAAAGACAAAACTTCTGTTAGAGTCTCTCATAGTATCCTTAAAGCCAAACTGTCAAGATACAGACTAGATTCTCTGGGCTCAAATAAGGGTAATTAGTCACACAAAGTCCAATGGACAGTCATTTACTATTGGCATCTCTCAGGTGTTAATACTGTTCAAAATCATTACTAAAAATGTAGACAATGGGATATTGCACATCTTCAGCATGTTTCAGAAAGATATCAGATTAGGGGGGTGTTACAGTAAACTGGGAGACAGTGCTGCTATTCAGAGGGACCTCAACAGGTTGGAAAAATGGATTAACAACAACAATAAGGTTAAGCAAAGGTAATATAGAGTCCCACAACTGGCATGGAATAACTTCAGGCACTAGCACGGTTTGGGGACTGACTGACTAAAATGCAGCTTTGCAGAAAAAGATTCGAGGGTTCTAGTGGACAAGCTGATCACTAATCAACTTGTAGCAAAGGCCACCTGCATCCAGAGCTGTATTAGCAAGAACGCAGACTGTTGGTCAAAGGAAGTGATCCTTCCCATCTACTCAGTACTTCTGAGATCACATTTGGAGTGCTATGTTTAGCTTTCGGCTTCCCAGTGCACGAAAGACATTGACGTATTGGGGGGAGTCCAGCAGAGGGTCACCAAGACAATGAGCAAGCTAGAGCACATGACATACAAGGAGAGGCTGAGAGAGATCTTACTACTGTCTCCCATTACCCAGTGGGAATGTACAGTAAAAACGGGAGACAGACTCTGCTCAGAAGTGTGCAATGATTAGGACAAAAGGCAATTCTTCTTTTTGGTTACAAGTTCTGTGCTGTATTTTTCAGAAAAATGTCAATGAGATCCCACCCTGGAGATCCACATCTGTCAGTAATGTCCATGTAAATGTCGTATCAGGAAGACAAACACCAAAAAACTTGAAAATGTAGTACATGTCAAGCCAAAGTAATATTCTGTACCAGTATGAGCTTGTTACCCTCTTTTCTGCCCTTCCAAACTCTTCACCTGACTCTGTGGTATAAAATATACATCTTACTACTTAGAGGACAGTCTCATTAATTTCATTTTTACAATACCTAGCAAAAAAGTGTGATTGTGAAGATACATATAGCCTTAGTCTTTTTCTTAAAAAGATACCAACCAGTAGAAAGCAAGAAAATCAATTAACTAGTCTAAAACTAAAATCTTCCAAATGTGAAGATTTTACCCTGAAAAGGAAGAAGAGGGAGATGCCAAGAAAGCTTATTGTTGTTATTCATGTGGAATATGTTATTCATGTGCTTTACAGGGGGGTTGGACTAAACGATCTCCAGAGGTCCCTTCCAACCCCCACAATTCTCTGATTCTGTGAAACCACTCAGTTGCTGTAAGGAGTGGCTATATAAATTCTTGATAGTTTCCTGAAGAGGCTGTTTCATGTTATTTCAATATTCTCCAGAGGAGACATAATGATAGACATAATGATAAGGTAATAAAAGTCAAAATTCAGTGATCTCTTCCACATGTGCATTCTCCAAAGTAAAAAGTGTATATGATTATACAACAAAATCCACCTCGCATGTACAAATGCACAGCTTACTAAGAAGTCCAGAAAACTCAGTGTCCAATCCCTCACCTTCCAACACCCCTAAATAGCGGAGAATAACAGAGGCTTCATAACTCATGGAGAAGTAAAGGAAGTCATATCTTATTGAAATGTAAAGATGTGATCAAGGGATTGAAAAGTAAAACCTTATTCTCACTATAGCCCAAAGGAAATTCTCACTGTCTTCCATTCAGTACTTCAGCCTATAGTATATTCTCTGAAAGATTGACTGGAGTATTTCTAGAATGCCATAAATTTTAAAATGATATTTCCTTTTGTTCAAATATTTTTTCAACCTTGAGTTATAACATATAAATGCCAGGACTTACTTTCTCCTATGAACCGAATTATGTCTGTATTCTCCTTCAAATATTTTGAAAAAAAAAAACAGTGCTCTTGTTTCTTCTGATTTACCTCAGAAGTTCACCCTGGTGCTAGAAGTCTGTCTTAGTGTTACTCCTAATTTTCAGTGTCAAAGATACAATGGTAAGAATAAACAAAGTTATTGAAGTATATTGAAATAATATTGCACTATAACTCCCTTTTTCTCTCCAACTAAATCAGAAAACAATCAGTTGTCATATATTAATAGACTAATGCATTTGTAAACTTTCATTTCTTTAAATGATCATAGAATGGCTTGGGTTAGAATGGACCTTAAAGATCATCCAGTTCCAACCCCCCCGCTGCGGGCAGTGTTGCCACCCACAGGATCAGGCTGCCCAGGGCCCCATCCAATCCGGCCTTGAACACCTCCAGGGATGGGGCACTCACAGCTTCTCTGTTTCACAGCGCTTCACCACCCTCTGAATGAAAAATTTTCTCCTCATAGCCAATCTAAATCTCACCTCTTTTAGTTCAAAACTGTGATCCCCCTTGTCCTATCATCATTATCAGGCCATGAAAAGTCACTCTCCATCTTTTTTATAAACATCCTTTAAGTACTAATACTCTGTAGCTTACAATTGTATTATAATTAACACGCATTATACTATTTAGCAAGAAGTCAAGAATGATTTGGTTTTGTAAAAATATTTACTGCTATCATAAGATGAGTAAGAAAATGTAAATCTGTGTAAGTATAAAACTCTGAACTTTATTTTTCTACTTGTGAAAAAAAAAAAAAAAAGAAGAGAGAAAAAAGAAAAGAAGACGGTAAGGCCAAAAAAAATCTGAAGTGTATCCACACCTGTACACCCTAGCTACTGAGGACTGCCAGGTGTCACTAAATCTCTGTAAAAGATACTTTGCTATAAACTATTGTTTCCATATAAAGCTTTGTTATGGTTTGACTTAGCA
>WBMW01003218.1:2463-46311 GCA_013396635.1 Penelope pileata | reverse complement strand
CCATTGTGCCTCTAGGGTCAGTCTAATGTGTAAAGTGATCTAAGCAAAGTAGAATGAGACAGCAGGCAGCATCCAGTCTGTTGATTCCATTATAAAACAACTACCTACATTTTAAATGCAAACAGTTAAAGATTTATGGACCAACACATGATGAGACAACAAAGAATCACAAGTCACTGCATCTATCCCTCTTCTGACTTTCGGAAACAGAGCAAACTTCGGTGGAAAGGCCTGGTGGGAAACAAAAAAAACCAGCTAGTCTATAGTTAGAAGTGATGCTAGGTGGAGTTTTCTGAAATCTTTTAGGAATACAGTGGCAGACATTTCCATGTATGAAGGTAAAGTGGGAGAAAATTCAGATTCAGCTGCAGAAGTAACAAAAATATAATTTGCTGTGTTTCAAGCTAAGTATTTGCTATTGCAGATCTCTGTATGAAAAGTGATTTCTTCATTTGTGTGTATTAATTACGCTTCTGTATATTCTTCTATGAGCAAATTACGCTCAGGCACTAAAGTGTTATTACTCAACTATCAACACACTTGTTTTTCTAATTCATAGACAATCCAGGAAATAAATTTCATTTATTTAAAGCTGCAAGGATATTTATCAGTATGTAAAAGGAATACATCAAATCTTTTTTGTAATTTTTGCATAAAAATCTAATTATACATTTATTAGTTTTGCTTTTGAATGCCCACTTTTTTTTTATTCTTAAAAGGATGGCAATTATTTACTTATTTTTATTGCCCTCCCTCTCCCCCCTTAGCTATTTAAGGCAAGAATTGACAAATAATTTTCCGTAGAAGATAGGCTGGGGAAAGGAGATAAACTTCCTTTATCTGAAATGTCATTTCCAGCTCCTGGACACTACCATTCCTCTTAAACTGAGCAATAGAAGAAGAAAAGATTTAACTAACAATATTTAGGCCTTCTGAACATTATTCCGGATATGAACAAGATGCATGGAATACTTCTCAAACTTAAGTTAAATAGGTTACTTCGAAAGTAATGCCTCATAATTATTTTCATGGAAACTACAAAACTACAGCAGATACAGAGAGAACAATGACATTATTTGATAAAGCACATTCTCAGCTATGAAGCATTATTTTTCAACATAATCACCATCACTTGCTAGGCATTTTTGCCAGTGATGAACAAGGGACTACATGACATGGCATGCTCTCAAACATTGGCACCAGCAGAGCTGATCAATGCCACTGTCACCCCTGCTGAACTGTGAAACCATGCCAGTGTCCTCAGGTCCACTGTTGGTGGACGTCATGATGACAACGATGACATGGAGGAACTCAATGACCCACCTTTGCTTCATTTGCAATCCCATGTCAGATGCCATCTTGTTGGACTGCTCTCTGCTGCCATCTGTTGCACGACAACAAAACGTAACAGAACAGTGGCGGGAAGGTTCAACTTCTGCTGCCATATCATCATTCAACTCTGATGTCATGGGCCAACATGATAAAATAGGAGGCATTACTTATGGAGCACCCTATGAATATGCTATCTCAGTATAAACAAGAATTTTTTCAGCAGAAGACCCCTGCTGCCAGCAGACAGTTTCCTGTAAATACAGCTTTTCATCACAACAGAAAGAAAAAAGACAATGTTCATTGCAGGAAAAAATAAGTTCATGTTCATACGTACCACAAAGGAGTATATCATAGACAAGGAGAAAGATACTCAGGAAGCTGAAAATAATTTAAAAAATCACTATGATGAGTAACTTTATGCGCATATACATATGTGGTGAGAGGGAATGTAGAAATAAGATTTGTGCACTGGGCTCGAATAAGGGACAAAAAAAAGGAAATAGTAAAATTGCATAGAGTCCTATTCCTTTATTGTTCCTCTGCCAGCACCAATGTCTTTTGCACTATCATACTGCCCTGGATAAGGGCAACTATACTAAATTACAAGTTTTAGGCAAAATCAAACACATTAAAGCATGATCACGTTCTCAAAACTTCAACCTCCCTTTTTCCAGCATCAGATTAAGCGATCTAGACTTGGTGAACTTACCTAGTTCAATCACCAATTTTAACTTCACAAGTGTAATACACTATCTATGCAAGTCTGTTAACATATTAGTCGACATCTTAGAAATGTAGGTAAAATCAGATAAAAGCAAAGATGACGGTATAATTTCCTTTGAGCTACTTCAGAAGAATAGAACTCAAAAATAATATGTAAGTAAAACGATATAAACATTGTATTTTAAAGTATGTTTTACCACCTCGCTTTTCCAAATCATTCATAAGCCCTTCTCACAACTTGCAATATGAACTGTAGATCACACTAGGATTTCTACAAATCTAGTGAAGAAATAATTTGCTCTATAATTTGCTGACGCAGAGAGGTGGTGAGAGAAGTGGGAGTTTCACATTTCAATTTTAAGTGAATCATGATTTTCTTGTCCATACATGAACATGAGCAAAGATTAGAAAATAAATTTAGAATAATAAAATGAGATATTTTTCCTAACATTGGTTTGTTAGTTAAGATTTTTCTTTTAGCACATAAAACATGATTTCAAATTCTTTAATTTTTCCTCCACCCCTCTCTTTTTCCTTCACCACTGCTATTTAGAACAGGAAAACAATTTGTAAATTCCAACTGGGTGTGTAATTATTTTTTCAGGAGAGACCTTCGAGTGGCTATATTATAAAGTGACATTTCAACACGGATGTTGATAGCTCTCCAAAATTGACCTGTAAATTGATCAATAAACACACTGAAATATCGTATAATTGATTTCTTTTTTTGTTGCAATCTACAGCTTCTAAAGAGAAAAAGTAATTCTTTAAATTCCGTAGCATACTATGAATAGAATCGAATGAATTCCCCATGTATATACTCGTATTATACTGTAAAATGCAATCATATGACAAGTGTCTAGGAAAAAAATGCCATTGAATCAAATCATCAACAGATACACTTTTTAAATAGTTAAATATGTTGCATATTTTACTACTAAACAAAATTGCTATAAATAGAAATTAAAACTCATGACTTGGTATGTGCAACATTAGATCTGTACTGATGCATTGAAAAGGATTTTTTTCATTTGAACTTAAAAAACTCATTCAATTATGCATTAATACAATATCATGAAATACTACTTACTGCAGAAGCGATCAGCTTAGACAGCTCATTAATCTTTCTCATACAAATATTGTGATCTCTCTATCTTTTCTCAATTTTTGTGTGTATGATTTAAAGATCAAAGAAACGATAACTAGTTTCCATGACAGCTTGAGATACAATGTGTTCTGCAACATGATGAACAATTAAATTGTGATTTAATTTTCCTTATTATTTTATGGTAACATAACATTAACAAAATAAATATGCTCTGATTGTGCTATGTAGGCGAAGCAGTTTCTTGCCTTAACACTACATTGATGCATTTGCTGAAATTAACCAGATTTCCACTAGTCTAAATAATCTGTGCTGACATGGTATTCTTTCATGGAGCCTAGAATTATGTCTCCACAGCCTTCATTTTCTAATGACACCCAGACTGGCTGTCATGGAGCTATCTTGTATACAGGAAGTAATGCCACTGCAGTGTTCCTCCCAGGTTATGTTAAGAGTCTGTTAAATTGGCTCCAGTATTTGAGTCAGCTTGTATAGAATTCACTAATTTGGGTATTTCCAAGTGGTACTATTTTGCTAAATACTCCGATGATAATCTTTCCGTTACTTTCAGTGAACTTTGGCCACAGTCTGAACATCCTCTGACAATAAACTGCATATGTATGATATCAACAATGTAATCATACTTCTTAAATCTTATCCTTAAAATAAAAACAGTATCTTAAAGAGCACTGACAATTGTGTGTACTATAATCATAGTAAAGATCAAGTACCTTACTTGTCTTGGAGGGCTGGGAAAAGAATCTATATTCATCAGTATTAGTTATAGAGATGTTTCTGAAGGTTGAGGTTTTTTTAAGCATTCTCTTCAGGATGTACTCATCCTTTTTTTCCCCCACTTAGAAATAATACACAAAACTTGAAGAAAGCAAAAGAAATCTCTTGTCATGTTGCAACTTGTGTCCACTGCCTTCCTTCCTATGACAGAGTACGAAAGAGAGACTGTCTCCATTCCGCTCATTCCCGTTCTCCCATTAGGCAGTTGAAGACTGCAATGAGGTGGCCCTTTAGCTTTCCCTTCTTAATGTTGAATAGATTTCTTCAGCCTCTTCTTCTACCTGATATGCTTCAGACCCCATTAATAGCATTGGTGGCCCTCCACTAGACTAGCTACACTCTTACTAATGCAGGCCAGTAAACAACTGACCTTTTCCACTGCAGGAGCACACTGATGACTGACATTCAACTTGTCCTCCAAGATCGCTGGGTTTCACCATCCCATTCCTCTCCTAAGTCTCTTTGCAGTTAGTCAACCCTTTCACCCTTTGACATTCTGCATGGAGTTATTCCACCACAGGAACAAAGTTCCTTTTTCCTTGGCTGAACTTCAAGAGGTTTCTGTCATTCAATGTCTGCAACCTCTGAAGGTCCTGCTGTGCAACAGGCCTGCACTCCAACTTGTCATTTCTGTTTTAGAAAAAGATCACATTGAAATATATTTTTAGTGATGTTTCCGTAGGAAGATGTTAATTTAAGTACAAAGGAGATCAGTATGAAATGCTGCATCCCAAATAAAAAAAAAAAAAACTAAGAAAAGATCCCATGCACCACACACATGGTGCTACTGAATCCTCCATATTCTTTGGAATATACGTACAATATTTGTAGCTTTATCAACATACAGAACAGTTTTCAGCTGTTTATTTACATTCTTCCCAAGAAAATCTATTTGTTTTCATTCTCCCTAGGTATAACTGATAAGAAATAGCTAACTTCCTTAACAGAAACAACCACTTCTTTTGTCTACTGCACCAATGACAACATGAACTCTATTAACTAGAGCAATTTTACAAGCTTTACTCAGATCAAGTGTTACAGAAACAGTAATTGAACAGTAAACATATTCGATGTTCTGTCCTATAATCTTTTTAGCTACCGTTAACTCTAATTTCACCAGTTTGTTCCATAAGGAAAACAGTGAAACTAATCAGTAACTTTCAATATTCTGTAAACACAACTGCTCAATAAAGAAAGATTAGGACCTTTTTACCCAAAGGGGTGTCTGCTCATTTCAGGTGTTGTTGAATTTGTATTTCAATGCATGATTAATCTATAGCATTTTACTTGCCCATTTCTTAGCTCACTTTCCTCAGATATTTTGGACTAAGCTGTTAACATATTCTACAAGTACTACAGGAAACACAACATTTAGAGCTACCTCCAGACATTATGAAAATGCCATATGAAAATTTAATGCCTACATGAAGTGAACCTACTTACATATTCAGTATTCTAAACACGATTTCTTAAAATTTACAGTATACCATAATGAGAACAAAACAATACATTAAAATTCTGCTTATTTGGGTTCTTTTTCGTCTGTTGTGATTCATTAAACAACACTGAAGAATCAGTGTGAGGGCTAAGTGTCAGCCACAGAAATCAAGTAATTTTTACACAGAGGGATGAATATGTAACTGGACCATAAATTTACAGTGAATACTCAGAAGGAAATATCATCTTTACAAATAGAGTTTACAAATAAGGATTAGCATTTTTAAGAGAATTTCCTAGTACGCAGCTCAGAGAAGAAATCATCCTCATATTTAAACGGATTTGCTTTCTTTACGATTTAATGTATCCCATCCAATAGTTAACCTCATACAATACAGCTACGCTTGCACAAGTAAGTGATCTTAACTATGGAGAGTCCAAGCAACTACTACTTGTTAAAACTGCAGCAGTACCCAAAATACTAAATGTCTGCTTTTCCAGGAGGCACAAATTCAGTTCCAGTGCAGACATACTCCAAAACATGAAAGCAATTAAAAGTCCCTTAATATACAGGATTAATTGGCATTCATTCAGTATTTTGTTTGTATTTAATTACTCAAGAAGGAGCCCATAAATAACGAAACTTCTACAGATGTATTGAAATTATCATTGAATTTTTACTTAAAATATCATGCATGTATCACTTAAAGGAGAACTTCAACATGCAGAAAAACCTTATTTTATAGCTGTGTTTTCATTAGTTTGGATGAATAAACAGGAACAGTAATGAAAGATAATACATTTTTTTTTACAGTAAAATAGGTACACTTGTTTCACTTGTGTGCATCACTTTCTCAGAAAACGTGAATTCAAGATTCAGGAAGAAATTTATAAAAGAAAAAATCCATGAAGGATACAGAATAAATAATCATGAACTGTTCACAAACAAAAGAAAATTCCAACTATACATGTTTCCTTATTAAAGCACCTTTGATTGCTAGCATTGTTCTAGCAGCATCACTTCCAATGCATTAAAAAGAAATTAAATGAGAAAATTTCATAATATCAAACCTTAACTCATTATAATGAAATTAAATGTTTCCTAAACAACTGAGAAGCATAACATACAGATAAATATGCAAAAAAAGACAATTCTGAACTGATTACCTGGGAAAGATCCTCCAGCACTCTAGGCACCTGAAAGATCTTTCTGCATAGCAATTATTTCTTAAATCATAACCAGTAACTGTGGATTACTATCCCAGTGCACCATTAGTAGCAAAAGAATGCAGAGATTATTTCTGTCATGGTGCTGATAAGCAGTTTTCTCAGATCTTAGGGGAAAAAAATAAAATAGCAAGCATGGAGTTAATCAACAAAGTCAATAACTTCACCTCATGAAAAAACAAAGACCCTGACAACCATCCTTTTCCCCTGAAGCTGAAAATGTAGATTCTGTAAATAAGAATAATAAACAACAATTATCAATAATCAACTCCCTAGGCTTGTAGAAAAATATTATACATAAATCTCCTATAAAAACTTCATTAAAATGCCAATTAAAAAAAAAACCACATCTTGTGGGACTATGTATATCAGTACATTTGCTAGTTAATTGCCTTCTTTTGTAACTTCTACACACAATAAGTCACATTATGGTCTCAGTTATGTCCTGTTAAACTCACTGAAATTTATACAAGTCACATGTCAGTAGGAAGATGGGGTCCACGCATAGCTAGACACACTGAAATTCTGTATATCTGAATGAGCTTTGTCTTACCTTGCACTTGATGTACTTTTCAATTTTCATTCCAGTAAAAAATCAAATAAATGAAAAAAAGAAAAAAATCCACACACAAAAAACAGAGACAAGAAATACCCTAGCCTTCTTTCAACTTCTCTGCTAAAGAAGGAGTTTTCAAACAGACTTGTTTGAGATTCAAAACCAGACATTGATGAGACACACACATACCCTTGGGGATCCAAAAGGATGGGGGAAGCCAAAGGAATCAGAATATTTTTTTTTACCCCAATAATCACAGAAGAAAATATTTGGTTCCAACCATCCAAAGTATCCAAGAGTATTCATTTTTGTTACCATTATCTTTTTTCATAATAAATATCCTATCCTCTTGTTATGATAAATAACACATTCTCTGTTCAGAGGATGATTCATAGGTTTTCAATAAAAATTAATTACCCATATGAAAAGAAAATGCAAGCAAACTTTTAAAAAAAAAAAAAAAAAAAAAGGAACCTGAAACCAGCAGGTGGAGGGGTGGGGGAAAAGAAAGAGAATGTCTAGCAGTTTTCCCATCTTGAAAGAAAAGTGATAGAACTCCTCCTAATTTCTATTTGTTTTAGTAAAATATCCCAGATTCTGATAGACAAATATTTTAATCCCAAGAATAAGTGAAGTCTCTACAGTTTTAAATCAAACGTACAATTTAGATGCATTACTTTCAAGTACCTTGCTCAGAATAAAATCAGTGAGCCAAAATCTGAGACTGTTAAAAAATATCTCAGCCTAAGTTCATCATTCTAAGGGATGTATGAGAGTACAGAATATGGTAAGATTCACCAGAGACAGGTTTAATTATGATTTAAGCAATATTAAGATTAATGACAATGGGGAATGATCAAGAATTATGTTCATGTAAACTTTGCCTGGAACTCCTGGGCAAGAGTACATCTTCTACACTGCTCAGACACTGTTCTAACACTGGGAGCAGATGAGGTATCTGCACTGCTCATACACAGGAAACATACTAGCTGGTTGTAGACAGCAGTGTTCTACACTTTGTGCTTATATAGCTTAAGATGCCTCTTGTTTATTCTACTATTTATAATGAATCTGAAAAGGAAAAATAAACAAACACACAAACAAAAGCCACTAGACAATCTACAGGTGGCTTCCATTAGATAGAATGGTTTAAGAGGAAGAAAACCAAATCCTAAAACAAAAAAATAAACAAAAAACACACATAAGAATGCTAACAGCAGCACATCTCTTTGTTGGCAAATTACTTTGTAACAGTTTCCTGATAGAAACTAGTCATCTGACCCTGCATAGCAAAGTGCCTTCTTCATGAAAAGAGCAAAAAAATCATATGATATTTTAATAAGTTGGGAGTTCGATCTTTGTGTGTGTATATGCTCTTTTAAGTGGTTCTAAATTACACCGTTTCTGAAATCATGTAAGTAGCAGCAATTTGTGCCGTTGGTATTCCATACATGCCTAAAGCATGCTCATTAAGGAAGTTATGTAAGTCATAAATAAACCAGTTGAAATCACACGTGTCTTGAAAGGATGAACTCATCCACATTCACACAGTACAAAACAAGCAAACAAACCCAGACATCTCCCCCCAAAATCTTACTAAAAAAATTCTTGTAGCCAAGTAACTGCACAAATGATTCCGTATACATGATTTTTCAGCAGTACTACTGATACACTGAAGATTGTCACATATGAATTACAAATATTCTTACATATATAGTTTCTCATTTGAGAAATAACCGAAAGATATTTTTACACATTCAGTGATAGAAGAGCAAAGATAAATAAAATGCTGGATGGCTGACAACCCCATGGCTGACAACTGATGGTATTAAAAACAAGGCCAAATACTGTACAGAAAAACTGGCAGTCATTTGACTCAAACTGCTTTCTTCTCATGATTTATATGTTTTTATGAAAAGATTGGTCTACCTCCATATTGATATTTCTTTCTTCTTTTTTGTATGCTAAATGAAACCTTCACTTGAATTGCTGTTGACATTTTATCCAACACAACTGAAATAAAATACGAATAGTAGAAGACATTTATTTTCTTTTTAACAACAGTAGAAACAAGATCGCCCCACTGCATACCACACAATCCTCAACTTCACTATTTCTCTTGCAAGATAAGGACAGAAAGAAAATGTTCAAGCAGTCTTAATGGCAAAGGAGATGGAAAATGATGTCATCTCTGTGTTCCTAAATACACGTATCAAAACCAAAGCACGTGAACTACAGTTAATCATCTAATGAGATGTTTGCAATTGTATCATATGCAAACAGACACACACAAAAGTCATGAGCATCTCTTCTGGGACGGTAGTTCTTTACAGGCTTTAAAATTCTACTAAAGTTAAGTTCACTTATCAATCACTTGGAAGAAGTGTATCACATACACATGATCCTGTACTGCAAATAGATTTCTGTGCGTATGCTGAACTTCACTGCTGTATTTCTGACTGCTCTAGCACTGTTTTGTTCTGCTCTTCACAGTGATTCAGCAGTCTTTTCTGTTAGTTTTGTTGCCTTCAGGGTTTCTGTCTCCTGTCCTCACAACTTAACCGAATTTGAACTTTGGATCACAGTCTCTTTATTCAGTGGCAGCATTGTTCTGCTGTTTAGGAAAAAAAAAAATAAAAAAAATAAAAAGAAAGAGAAAAAAAAAAAAAGAGAGAGAGAGAAAAAAGAAATGCTGAGGGTTCAATTACAGAAGACAGTTGCATTACCCTATTACCCCCAGGGGGGTGGAGAAACCTACAAATTGTGAATCAAACACCAAGATCTCCTATTTTTCTTCCACTATAAAAATCACTTATATATCCCCCTACCCTACCCCCCTATACTTAATTATATACTAAGGCATGTATAATTAATTAATTATACATGCTCTGAAACAGCTGCACTGGCTGTAACACTGGGAGGGGAAAAGCTGAGCCTACCACCTGTGCAGGAGAGGAAATAATAGCTCTATTGAGGCTGCCTTAGCCTTTCTTGCTTTAATGGTTTTCTTAGTTTATTCCTTTAAAAAAGGAAAAGGAAGAGAGAAAAAGTTAAAAAGTAAGTACTTTTTCCATGAGTTTGTCTTTATCTTACTGGACTTCAGATCAGACTTTTTGTTTCGGAATTATGTGTAAATGTAATACTGGTTTGTCTATCAGGATATACATTTTCTCCCAAAGCTAAGTCTGACAATCTGTTAACACAGTATATAATGGAGAGGGTAGGGGGCAGATCACAGGCCAGATTGTTAGCTAGTATAAAAGAGGTGTTAATGCCATTGACTTTAATACAGCTATGTCAATATCTACCAGCTTAAGATTCTCTGTATCACAGCCCATAGACCATTCGTGGTTGCGAAGCCTTTGTCTTGAGTACACAAAGGAACCTTTAATTGTGGCTATACTTGACAGAATCATAAAAATGTACTATTATCACTTTACCCAGTGATTATTTAGCATTCCTAAGGATTAACCTCTTTCCTTGGAAGCACAGAGTAGTGAGAAAACCCACTCAGCTAAATCCAAGATGAATTCAGAGATGGCTTTTGGAAACTTTCATTAAACTATTTATAGCGTGATAACTCATTTTGAACCCATGCTGTCTCAAATTATTAGCACGGAAAATTATCTATGAAGATCCCATTTTTGAGTAAATTAAGAAAATACAGGGATTTTTGTTTTGGATGATCAGTTGGTTTGGGATAATTTTGTACATGCAATTTATCTCATCATAACTGTTACAGAAAAAAGCGTCACGGTTCACATACTTTTTGTAATGATGTTCTCAGGCTGATATGTTATTTGTTAGAGTTCTAGCCTGAACAAAACTGGTGAATCATCCTCTATATGTTAAATGTTATATGAGGCTCATGAAATAGTAGTAAATATCTAATGTGGAATTTATCATGTGAAACAGAGATTTCCCCTGCTTGTTTGTTAGAGAAAGATGGTCTTGCTCACTTGAAATTAGTGGGAAAAAATCCTAAAATTTTCTATGCAGGTAGGATTTCAATGGCTTCTTTGGAGTGTGAATATACACCACAGTTGCTTATTCTTTCCAAAGCACAGTACAGCAATACAAAGGGCCTAAAAGACATAGCAAAGCTTTCCCAAGCTACCTGCACAAGTCCTCCCTCTCTCTTTATTATGTCTGATTTGTTTTTTCTTCCAGTTTTTATAATTAGATATATTTTTTCATTGCTTAAATTTTTCTACACTTTAAGCTTCCACACATCTGAGTAGTAAGAACTTTTTTTTCTCCAGGTAAAAGCTTTATCTGTATATGTGAAGTTCTGAGAACAGCTGGGCAACTGAAAAAATACCAAGTATTATGCAAGCTGGCAACATGAAAACTGTTTACACAGGAATAACTTTTCCCCAAGAGCACTGCAGTTTGGCAGTTCGTGAAATTATCCTCTGATATCTGATGTCACTGCCATAGTGGATGAGATATTAAAGTAATAATTACCAATTTCTAGCTCCAGAATACACATGCATTAAAAACTAACATCAATGGGGAGCAGATTATCCTCTGAAGGCAGAATGAGTCCATATTACGCAGAACTCTCTTAAAGTTGTATAGATTTCTCGAGTGGTATTAGAATGGCAAAGTTTTATAATTATTAACTATAGTGTTATCATCACATAATAACATTTAAAAATAACGTAAATTTATCACAGGACAGCTAAAGCTTCCTGCAATTATATTTTGCATCAAACATTTTTCTGAAATATACAGTTTAGTTCTAGGGATTTGTCTTCATTTCCTGCTCTTTTTTTAAATTTTATTTATTTATTTATACCATTAGTGCTCTGTTGATGGGGATATTCCTAGTTACCAATGTTGAATGAGAACTCATATCTAACTGCCCTGAGAAATGATAATTTTCCTGTTTCTCTTTAATGTATGTACATTATAAAGCATTGAATTATATAGCTGAAATTCTTTCAAAAATTCTGTCCCCCATGCTCAAATCCAGAATGAAAATTGAGCTGAATAATCCTACATTCTTCGTGTCTATGGTATTTTCTTTGTATGTGACAGATATTGATATCAATTGAGATAAAGAAAGATGGCGGATAAGTTGTCCTTGCAAAACAAGATAAGCTGAAGAATGAAGACTGAGGACAACTGATCTAAGTTACAAGGACCTGGTCAAATTAACTTCTCTTACAGGTTTATTGTAGGATATGCTTGCTTGGCAAATGCTTGTGAAATTTTTCTTGCTTGATAGAACGAAGAAGAGGTAGAGACTTAGTCAAACAGGGTACAGAGATATCTTGAATTAGGCAAAATCACGATGCGCTTATTTGGAGATCGCTTGCAAAATCTTGCTTGCTCACGAAGGGGGTATCTCTTAGTGGGGGATGAGCACATGATAGGCAAACCGAGAAGAATGTAAACCCTGAGTATCTTAACCAATTGGAAAAGGAGATCGCACTATAGTGTTGGGGTTCAGGGATAAATAGGGGTCTGCAAATGCCAAAATTCGAGAGACCCTATGGGGAAATGCCCCAGTAGACTCTCCCTTTGTTTGAATGAAGTTACTTTTCAGGACACCTTTGTCTTCTTTTTGGCAACGAGATTTTTCCATACATCAACTCAATCAATTTAAGATGATTAGTAAAAATTAAATGCTCTTAAAAATACTTGATTGTTAGCATGAAATGTGTAGAAGTATCTGGCTGTCAATTCCAATAGTAGCGTAGGACTTCTTCAAATCTTGCTGCATAATAAAAACCAAAAATAATAATAATAAAAAATTCTGAAGATTTACACTACACTACCTTCCTCTTATTACTTCTACTAGTAGAAAATAATAACTATTTTCACAGGATCCCAGAATAGTTGAGGTTGGAAGGAATCTGTGAAGGTCATTTGCCTACCATGGAGGTCATCTACTCTTCTCAAATGGGGCCACAAATTTAGTATTTCTTTTTTAATTAAGTATTAAGTAATTTACTAGGTCAAGAAATACATTAAAACTAAATAATTAAATACAGCAAATAAAAGTACACAATAGCAGAGAAATAAGGTTGTACAAGAATTTAGAACTTTCCCTTTCCAGTCTTTCACTTCAAATGGTTATACAGATAGGAGAGTTATGAAGACCGTCTGGAGAAGAAAAACGAGTATTAATTTTAAGCTTTTGTTTTTAAGTTTCCACTATTGTAAAATGACTGTATTTCATTTTTATGGTTAAATAAAAACAGTAGTACCCATGTTCAGCTGAAAACCCAGATAAACTCACTGAGAATTTCGGGTCCAGTCAAATTACTCTCAATACTTGCCTAAGAATAGATTGAATGGTTTACATTCAATCTGATTCTCATGTAGAAAAAAATACTCTTCAGTGACGAATGAAATTTTATCCCACTTTATCCTCTTTATGATACTAGACAAAGAAGAAAGTGGAGTTCAGCTCACCACAGTGTCTAATTATCTGTATACTAATACTTCTGATTCCATTATTTAACTAAATTCTAATAGCAACATTAAAATCTTTTTGAACCAATGCAGAACATATAATAAATAATAACAGAGTCCTCTATGGTATTCTAAGTTAAGGTACATTGAAGGAATTTTCATGATGTGTAAGAGTATTTGCAAAGCAAACATTAGTCTTAATATAAAAATACTGCTCTATGAAAACTGTCATGACTTAAAGGAATTTACAATACAGAAAACACTCAAGAAGACCCACAAGACCCTGGTGTTGGTGTTCAAAATCCTTTTTTCCCCTCTGGTAAAAATGTTACTAATCAGGCTTATTTCAAGTTTGCATCTGGCTTTTATCATATTGCAGATGCAATGGAAGAAAGATTCTAAGCATAAATTATGGGACAAACAATCTATACAGTTACATTGTATTGCAGAAGCTACACTTATGCTTCTCGTGTACTTTTCATCTTTCAGATCTTTTTCGTGAATGAGGTTTTTAAGAGACTTTCTAGCTCAGAGTTCAGGAAACCTCATCTAAATATTACTCTTAAAGCTGTTTGGCAACTTTTATTATACTGGGCAGCTGAATATGTGCTGGAGGACACCATTCCACAACATGCCCCTCTACGGCACAGCCTCATCGCTCTGTTTATCTGCTCCCTTTCAGCTATGCGCTTATTCCTATACGTGCGTTGGCTTGCTTTTATACTTACTTATTTTCCCTCTATGAATTACTTGTTTTCTTCTTATTAAGTCTTTATGTCCTCTTGAGCTAACTCCATTGTTGAAGTGGAATTCTTTTGCTGAAGTCTCATTTTTTTCTCTCCCTAATGTAAAAAGTCTGTTTTCATCTTTTAAGTTTCCTTTTAGTTAATCTTCCTCAACAGGTAACTTTGAATTCTCTGCGGCAAATGAGGTCTTGATTTAATTTTAGCAATCTGTTTTAATGCTTGTCTTCTGTTTCACAGCTTGCCCACCACTCTTTATATATATATTTTCTTTTTCTTACAGAAGTTAATTCAGTGAAACAGGTTTGCCATTCATAATTGTTTTCAAGATGGCAATAGACGTTACAGGTTCTACTGACCACCTTATAGAACTTATTACTACAAACAGTAAATATGAGCTGTGAAATAAAAGAATCAATATTTTCTTCTTGTTCTGTGTTTGCATGTTTAGATGCTTAAAATATCTGACACCTGTCAAGAAAGGTCACAGGGTCTAGTGGGAAGTCAAGTTTCAAGATATCCAAGACCAAGTCAGAGAACTAACCAGTGGTCTTATGTTTTTAGTAGTAGCCAAACAATTAAAAACTTTAGTCCTCAGTCTTGCATTTATTTCTTCCCATTTTTTTCCCTACTCTGTGTTATTCTCATATAGTCATTTTGTTACACACAGATTAATATAGGATGGTTAACGAGAATATGTCCTCTCCATAAATGATGCTTACCCTATGTTCCTGGAATGGAAGTGATGCTGTGGCATCTCTTCCAGCCTGCTGGGAATTTTCGGAAATTAGATGTTCTCCATATTAACAAACCTTGTTTTAACCAAGTCAAGAACGCAAAAAATAAAAAATATAACTTATTTTAAAATATGTTCCATTTACATCTCTGGCAACTTCTGATAAACTCAAGATTGCAATCAATTGCAATGTAGTTCTGTAAGGGCATATAAAATCAAAAATAGGATAGCTAAACGAGAGCAGCAAAATGAAAATTCATTCAAATAGATGGCTTCTTCCTGTGTCCAGCTTGCTATGTTTTTTTCCTTCCCAATTCACTAAGAGGGTGAGATGATCCTGAGAACTTGTGTGAGGTGATGTCCTGCCTCAAAATTAGGAGAAGTGATGGTACATCAGCCTAATTCAAATATTTAAAACTAAAACTTAAGTTCAGTTATATACCACACATCATCATGTGTGAACTTCACATTTTTTTCTAATGGAGTCTGATATTTGAAAGAAAGTAAGAAGGCTTGTTATTGCAAGTTTTCCTACCTGCTTATACAGATCCCTAGGTTTGGTTAACTCAAAAAAATGACCCTGAAATAGCCTGAACTCAGCGCATACTGTAACAGTCAAGGAAGTCACCAGGTTCTGCATAGCAGAAATTCCACACTTAAGCCATGCTGTCAGTTAGACAGGTCCCACTGTAATGGTGTGTCTTCTGTCAAACATTTCTGAATAGACCTTTGTTCCATTTGATAGTTTCCTGAGGGAGCTTTATCACTGTTGTGATACACAGTAACCTGATAAGCCTTCATTTAGCACTCTTCTATCACTATTTAGCCTTTACACACATCCAGACTACTGTCAAAATGGCAGTTTTTTGTAGTGATGGAGTGCTCACCAGTGGCTGAAGTGGATTAACCAAGTATTTTTGTTTCAAAATACAGTCTGCGCCCTGCTGTCTCGCTAAATCTTTGCTAACAGTCATTTCATCATCTAAAAGGCTAGCTCTTCATACATGATAAGGTTTCCAAGGTCTTTAAAAACCTAATTCTGTAAGAGGCATGATCATCAGAGAGTGCTTTAACTGTACTGTCTGTATCTGGCTCTGGATAGTAAGTAAATATTTTATTAGAATAATGTTTTATAAATCTAATTCACTTATTCTACAGAGGAAAAAAAATCAATATCTCTTTCAGGTTAGTATATCTATTGTTAACATTATCTAAAAACTAAAACAAAAAAACTCAACCATTAACAGATGTAGGAGTATATATACAGAAAAAAGTCACAGACAGCTCTTTAGCTATTCAGAAAATAATGAGATCCATATTTTAAATAACTGAAGATTTACTAAGCTATCAACCAACCCTACAGGATCAAATGTAAAAAGAAGATGATTCTTCAGATGTAATCATCAGAATCTTTGTCTTTTATCTTTGTGTTCTCTAGTGCTCCAGGTACATTTTGTACTGATTGCCGCATTATTCAATTAGGTTATATTGTCCTGATATGCAGTGATTGGTACTTTATTCTACACATAATCTAGTTTTCATGAACTCCAGTAAGCATCTGTTGTAACTATACAATTAAAAATATAATAGTACAGCCTTTACTGAACCTAGGGAAGATGGATCCATGTAGCAGAGTATCAGTGAAGTCAGAGGGGGACTAGTAAAGTACGCAAGACTTTGCCTGCATAAAGCCTGATAAAAAAAGCCTGATAAAATTAAAATACAGCTTCTGTTTCTAGATTACATGAAATCTATATGATACTTAAATGGATATTTAAGTGATATTTAAATCATATTTAAGTTGTCTGGCTACTCCTAATAAACAATTGTGTCATTTTTCTGGAAGGAAATTTATTCATGGAGAGAATAAAAGTATGTAAGAATCTTCAAACCACATATGGAGTTCATTATGATTTTTCAATGAATTATGTTAGAATTAATAAAACATTTGGTAATTATATCATATTATAGACTTTATATCACCTAAAAATAACACTTATATTTATGTGCACATGTATGTTTGTATGTGCATTTGTATAGAAATTATACAGGAAATTAATTATGATTTCTCTTACATAAATAACACTTGTAACACTTGATGAATAACACTTGATGATACAAAGCTGGGAGGAGTGGCTGACACACCAGAAAGCTGTGCTGCCATTCAGTGAGACCTAGACAGGCTGGAGAGTTGGGTGGTGAGGAACTTCATGAAGTTCAACAAAAGTGTAGAGTTCTACACATGAGGAGGATTAACTGCATTCATCAGTACATGTTAGGGGATGACCAGCTGGAAAGGAGCTCTGCAGAGAAGGCCCCAGCTGTCCTGGTGGACAACAGGAAAAGACCCATGAGCCAGCAGTGCGCCCTAGTGGCCAAGAGGGCCAATGGTATTCTGGGGTACGTTAAAGAGTGTGTGGCCAGCCAATCGAGGAAGGTGACCCTCCCCATCTACTCTACTCTGTTGAGGCCTCACCTGGAGTATTGTGTCCAGTTCTGGGTTCCCCAGTTCAAAAAAGATGGGGATCTCCTTGAAAGAGTCCAGTGGCGGGTGACGAAAACAATAGAACAATAGAATAAGGGGCAACAGGCAGAAACTGGAACACAGGAAGCTCTATACTAAAACAAGGAAGAACTTCTTTACTATCAGAGTGATAGAACACTGGAACAGGCTGTCCAGACAGGTAGTGGAGTTTCCTTCTCTGGAGATATTCAAGACTCATCTGAATGCCTGCCTGTGTGACCTACTGTAGGGAACTTGCTTTAGCAGGAAGGTTGGACTGGATGATCTCTAGAGGTCACTTCCAACAGCTCCAATTCTGTAATTCTGTAATTTATTTCAAATCTTATAAGAAAATAAAAGTTTATAGGTGATTGGTTTTCTGAATCACACATTGGAACCAGAATTTTCAAGACAGTCTTAATTTTAACTCACTTTTTCAGAATAAAAATAAATAAATCAAAATTAGCAAATTGTAGATTGTGATCTTAATCAAAACAGGAAAGAGCTATTTTCAGTATCCGTGATGTAAGTGCTTACTAATATATCTGTGCAGCTGGTGCAAGGATAGGAAAAAGGAGATTAAATAAACTAAATTTCTGGGACAGTTACTTGGTTGTGATTCATAGTCATAACAGTAATTAGTTTCTGATCTCAACAGACCAAGGAAAGAGGGAGCACCATTTCTTCAGTTTTATTTTTTAAGGATAGCAATAAACTTTCTGAAAGTAGTACAGCATGCAGTCTTTAATTTACCCGAAGCCCTTTTTACTGAACACAGAAAAATGGTAACAATGATACGTGTCGACATATTTTTGTGATTTTAACTATAGCTGCCTTCTTCTTCCATGCTCTCTGTGATTAGAAGATACTTAGCAGCATCTTCACTCCATGTATTTTTGGCAAGACTGATTACAGCAACAGCTGAGTTGGTTGAGAGCCATCTTACTGGGTAGTAAATTTCATCTGGAGACATCCTGAAACTGGATAATGATCACAAAAAAATAAAAAAAAAAAAAAAAAAAAAAAAAAAAAAAAAAAAAAAAAAAACCTGTTGAAGTTTCCATCATGAGAGAACTAATAAGTATTTAAGTATTTTACCTAACATATCGAGTTTGGGAATCAGCATCAACCACTGATAGAAAAGACATCTTTTACAACAGGAGCAGATGCAAGAGTCAAACTGGGCCAGTTGGAAGAGAATGAACAGCAGGTATCTTTCTTTAAAATTGTTTATTTCTACAGGGGATAAATAAAATAAAATAAATAAAATTATCTTCTTTTAATAAATTATTTTCTTGTAGGAAGATATTAACAATCACACTGAAAATCCCAGTCAGTATAATAGTACGTTTGTTTTACAGAACGTTTTCATTGTCTGAAACAATATATGAGAAATGTAATGATTTTTATTTCCCTAAATACTTTAGGTCTGAATTCTAACGATAAAGTGCATTAAAAATATATGAACTAGAAGAGAAATAATCATGTTCTTTCATAATCAATGATCTTTATGGGCTCAAACAAGTGCTATTTTGCTGTTTGCATAGGCGGATTTTGAAATGTATCATTGGGAATTAATAAATATGTTCTTTTTGTTGATTTGGGATTTTTCCCCAGATAATACAGGTGGTTCTAATATATAAAGACACTGTGAGTGGAAAAAAATCCACTGTATTTATTCCTTATATCTTATGCTATATATGTAAATAGATCACCAGAATGCCTAATTATTTACGATAACTTGGTGAAAATTTCTTTGATGAATATTTACTTCCAACGGTAAGCATAAAACCCATATTCAAGGCTATATGGGACCTAAAGCATAGATTGATATTTAACAGGAAGGTTATAACAAAAGATTTTTGTCTCAATTTTCTTTGCCTGCTTACGAAAGTATACCATCACACAGGTGAAATATATTACTTTGTCAAACCAAGATGAATCGTTTATATACTTGAGGAATATGTTTCTATGGATGATTACATTGATACTCAGATAGAAAAAGCTAGAAATAAGCTGAATCTCCATTATCCTAAGCCATGCATGTTAAAGCTCTGCAGTGTCTTATTCTGTTGTTAGTGAAATAAAGTGCTGGCATCTGATGACCACAGACTTATTTTGACCTGTCTCATCCCTTTGTGAACACCAGATATGAAATCTTATCTTCTGTGATTTGATTCTTAACTCTTTGAAAGTTGAGAATAAAATGTTTATTATTGCAAAATATTTTAATACTTTGCAAATCTTTCTATGACCTTTTGCTAGAAAAAAGTGTTTTATTTATTAATCATAATGGTGTTTTGAAATAGAATTAGTTCTCCAGGTTCTGAAATTCCAATAAAGTTATGTATATTTTTTAAACGTTAAGCTTAACAAATGAATACAAGCCTTTTAAGCTAATTTCTCAAGCGTGATTAGTGTGATCTTTTACCTGTAGTCCTTTCACAGTGACAACTCAAAAGGAAACACCGTGAAGCATTCAGACTGAAAACTCGATGAGACATGTGAAGGAATAAGAGGGGTGGCTTTTTGGCTTCAGGAAATACACAACTTTATGTTAAGACACAGCTCAACCCTGTGTCCTGATTAAGCTTTGGAAACATAGACTGAGTTCACTATGGTCAAAATAACAAACTTAACATGCACATCACTCTAGATCAAACTAAATTTGATTGTTTTTTTCTGTGAATCCTACCACATTCTAAATTCTAAGTGAAAAGCTTTGTACTAGATATTTTCGGACTATTACAATTACTCCAACAGCTAAGTCAAGGAAATCTGTCCTCATTTGTCTTTAACTACCTTGAAATACCTTGTAGTATTACATTGCAATTTAATTGGCAGAAAAATGTTTTGCACAACAGTTTGAAACCTTTCCTTATTCCCTTGCCTTTGTGAGCAGAAGGTTACTCAAAGGAAAATTCTCACTTATTTCAATGAAACTACTCCTGAATTAGTGCTATATAATACAAGTAAGACGTTTTCAGTCTAGTCCTTTGCCATGAAATATTAATACATATGAAAAGCATTGATTGGCTTTTATATGCCTTTGGAAGCCTGGCATTTTAAAGTCGGTGGTCTTGTTCATCAAAGCAAAACTGTGGTACTTGCAGTTGAAAGACTTTTACTCATCAAGGGCTCTAGTAGTCAATAAGACCTGTAAGTTACAGCAAATCAAAACCAAGAGGTCCGTGGTCACAATGTCTAAATGTGTTCTGGATTAAATCAACCCCACTAACAATTCTTAAAAGTTATATATTCCTCAAAACTATGCTTTCTTTTAACTTTACAATGCACAGGTTTGATTTGGTTTATTTCCATTTTTATGTCTTACGGAAACTATAAGTTGAAAAGAAAAGCTGAAGAAAAAAGAAAGGAAGAACATGTTATTTGAGAAATAACAATCATTAAGCCACAAAGCAACTATTATTTTATGTCATCCTTATTTATGTTAAGCATTACCTTATTCGTTTTTGTATTCAGTGAATATAAACATGCATTGTAGGGCTATTTGGCATAAATAAGAACAGTAGAAATTGTTACTTAACAGATCTTAAAAATAATCAACCATAAGCCTATATTTGTTTATTGTATCATTTAATAGCTAAAAACTGATATAAGACCTTCATACTTGTTATAACTGTAATTTACACTTAACATGCTTATAAGACCAAATATTAAAACATTTTGCATCCAGAAATTTGATATATATTTCAAACCACAAGCTTCCATATCATGAATAATGAACGTTATGCACTTGTCGTGCTTTTCTTTTGGGGAATGGAGTGCTTCCTTCTGGTCGAGGGGCGGGTGGTCCGGGAGCATCTGGCTGGGATTGACGTGCACAAATCCATGGGCCCTGATGGGATGCATTCACGCGTGCTGAGGGAGCTGCCAGAGGTGGCTGTCAAATTGTTTTCTATCATCTTTGAAAGGTCTTGAAGAATGGGAGAGGTGCCTGAAGACTGGAGAATAGCTAATGTCACTCTGGTCTTCAAAAAGGGCAAGAAGGAGGATCCGGGAAACTACAGGCCAGTCAGCCTCACCTCTGTCCCTGGAAAGGGGATGGAACAGCTTCTTCTGGGTGCCATCTCCAAGCAATTGGAAAAGAATAAGGCTATCAGGAGTACTCAGCATGGATTCACCAAGGGGAAATGCTTGACCAACCTGGTAGCCTTCTATGATGTCATCACTGGCTGAGTAGATGGGAGGAGAGCAGTGGATGTCATCTACCTTGACTTCAGCAATGCTTTTGATGATGTCTCCCATGACATCCTGATAATGAAGCTGAGAAGGCCCTGGTCAGGCCTCAACTGGAGTACTGTGTCCAGTTCTGGGATCCTCAGTACAAAAATGACAGGGATCAAGAGTCCAGCAGCGGGCCACAAAGGTGATGAAGGGCCTGGAGCATCTCACTTATGAGGAAACACAAAGTAAACTGGGTCTGTTCAGCCTTGAGAAAAAAAGACTGAGTGGGAATCTGATCAATGTCTATAAATATCTCAAGTGCAGGAGTCAAAGGGGTGTGGCCAGACTCTTTTCAGTGGTAAGTGGTAACAGAACAAGTGGAAATGTCCACAAACTGGAGCATAGAAAGTTCAGCACAAACATGCGTAAGATCTACTTCACTGTGAGGGTGACAGAGCACTGGAATGGGCTTCCCAGGGAGATTGTTCAGTCTTCTTCTCTGGAGATATTGAAGACCCAGCTGGACACCTACCTGTGCGAACTGCTGTAGGGAATCTGCTTTGGCAGGGGGATTGGACTCAATGATCTCTCGAGGTCCCTTCCAACCCCTCCAATTCTGTGATTCTGTCAAATTGTTAGGTTAGTGTTTCAAAGATTTGCAGCAATGTCTGATTATCTCACTTAGCTCTCTAAGAGCTGGATTAGTAAATATGTGTGTGTATTGGAGTATTGGTTAGTCAGTAGTTTCCATCTACTCTTTTATATATATATAATATTTTATTTATATTTTTGTATTTATTTATTTTGATCTGACAAGCAGGAGGGGAACCAACTTTTTATGCAGGTAGATAGTAATAGGACAAAGGGGAATGGATTTAAACTGAAAGAGGGGAGGTTTAGGTTAGATGTTTGGAAGAAATTATTTTTTTCAGAGGGCAGTGAAGCAGTTGAACAGATTGCCCAGGGAAGTTTTGTATGTCCCATCCCTCGATATGTTAAAGGCCAGGCTGCTTGTTTCTGGACAGTCAGATCTAGTGGTTGGCAATCCTACCCATGGCAGGGAGGTTGGAACTGGATGATCTTTGAGGTCACTTCTAACCCAAGCCATTCTATGATTTTGTCTCATAAATAGTATTTTTCACAGAGCTTAATTCACTTATGCTTTTCAGAATTATACTGCTGTTTTTCCTTTTCTATTATCTCTTTGTGGTTTTGAAAGAGCAAACAAATGACACAGTAAAGTGATATAATTGCCATCTCAAATATTTTTAATTTTCTTCTAGGAAGGAGGAGTATCTCAATTATCTTCTTTTCTTTATTGATCAAAAATTATTGTGATTAGCTTTTAACAATGCACTGGCTCATGAGATGGAAGTGAACCTCTCTCCAATTCATTTTTAGTGTGAATAATAACTGATGATTTTGATGAAACCTTTCATATACAAGCAATTCAAAAGTCAAAGAGAAGAAAAATATATCAGAGTATATCAAAGTGAAATCTTTCAAGGTGATCCTACCTTCAGTGATTGATGAACTAATTATTGCATCTACTAGATAATATATTGGAAGCTGTCAGCTAAAGAAAAGCGTTAGTAATATATTGTGCCATATGCTTCATAAAATATATGTATATATAAAATTCAACTAATAGGCAGGCAGATTCATATAGACAGCTTTAAGACTGTGTAAGTAGTGTTGTTGGAATTAGATGGACATACAAAGTTACCCAATATACTGCCCACTTTTCTTTGCCTTGTCTGTGGCAGAAAATAGTGTGTTAGTACTGTCTATTATATTGCTGAAATACTTCTGAGCTGAATTTCCACACATAAGACATGAAATTCTATACCTCCCAGATTTGAACTGTGCAATACATGCGGATTTTGATAACAGAACTTTATTATAAGACCTCTTACTGTGTTTCATAGTAGCCAAGGCCATTTATTTGATTTACAGTAAGGAATTTTATGGTATTAGATGCCATAAATTAAGAGTTTGGGAAGTCATTCATTTAATATAGTTCACAAAAAAACATGGTATATTTGTGGAAGATTTAGTCTCTCTGTGATTGATAGTCCACTCCAGTACAAAACAGAGCTTTGCATATGTATTTCAAAGAACAATTACTTCCTTCATCATTCTATTTATTCTGTTGTTGATATTTTTTCAGTCTCTAACTTAGTCTTCCAACAGCATTCAGGAATCTTTGCTAGAGTAATGCTTGTTAACACATTTTCAAATGAAGAAGATGCTATGAACCTGGATCACGCTTCTCACTTAACTTAAATGAGAAAAGGCTAAACTTCCTTTCTACCCTTCATTTCAGATTGACCTATTTTGGCATTCCTAGAGACCGACATTTTATAAAAGAGCCAAGGGGAAGTGGAACAAGAAACATTTTGTTCTGAGTAATATTAAATAGATTTGGAACTCCATTTAACTGAAACTATCTTTCAGCCTCAATAATTCTGAAAAATGTATTTTAACAAAATTTTACCCTGAAAGTATATGAGAAAAATTTCATAGTAATGACAGAAAGTTCAGTGCCTTTTACAATGAGGCAGGAAGTTGTAAATATCTACTTCAATGGAGAATACATATTTGAAAGTACAGTATTTACTTCTCTGTCTAATAAGAGAGCTTAGTCTCTCTTTTCTAGTGAAAGTCCAGTTCAATGCCCAGGATTTTGAGAAAGTTTTTGCTTATTTAATATTCATTTCAGAGAGTAATAGCAGAGTTATTCTAATCTTGTTCTGATTTTAATACATTGCATATCTTATCAGTTGCTAAGAATAATAAACAAGCCTCTATACTATTATTAGTTTCAGTGTTCCTCATAAGGATTGCAGCAAGATTCCTGGATAAAGTCTAAAAATCTTCAATCTTTTATATTCAAAGCCCTTAACCAAACTACATACCTTAAAAGCATTAACCAAACTTCCAGCCATCTCTACAACTGATGTTTGCTACCTTGAGCCTCAGGAGGCAGACCAGAAGCTAGATTGTTTTTCAAAATATGGCTATTCACAGTCTAATAAGTATACTGGTAATTGAAATTCCCAGGAAACAATTCGGAATATTTTATTATCCTTTCTTCCTTTTACTGAAGTTCAGTAAATATTGTTACATCGTGCATAAATAATTATCAAAGCTGACTATTGATCAAGACTATTTTAAACGTGTTAGCAGTATCCTTGTATAGCTAATGGATGTTAGATCTATGGGGGAATGAAGGGACAAATGTAACAGTTGAGACATCTAGTTTTTTTGAGGAAAAGTTGTGCCATGACCTAACATTCATAAACATGGTAAGCTGGAATAACAAAGGTGGAGGTTTTTAAAAGAATCTAACTAATATGTTGTTTCTTGCTTTGCTTATCCAGAGACCATGAATAAGAAACAGATCAACCCCAGAGGAGTAGGACTAGATGATCTCCAGAGCTCCCCTCCAACCCCTGTGATTCTGTGACTGCTCAGTGGATAAGGAATTGGCTGGATGATTATACTGAAAAGGATACAGTCAATGGATCAATATTCAGTTGAAGAGCAGTGACTAGCTGTGTACCGCAACGATATTTATTGGGATTGGTATTATTAAACATCTTTAATTGAGTACACACTCAGCAAAGTTGCAGATTACACCAAGCTGAGTGGCATGGTCAAAACGCTGGAGGGGAGGGATGCTATCCAGGGGGACCTTGACAAGCTTGAGAGATGAGTCTGTGCAAACCTCACGCAGTTCAACAAGGACAAGTGCAAGGTCCTGCACCTGGATCAGCGCAATCCCAAACATGGATACAGGCTGGGTGATGAATGGATAGAGAGCAGTCCTGCAGAGAAAGTCTTAGGGCTACTGGTGAATCAAAAACTGAATATGAGTTGGAAATATGGCCTTGAAACCCAGAAAGCCAGCCATATTCTGGGCTGCATCAAGCTAGCAGATTAAAGGTGATGGTTCTCCCCTGCTACTCCACTCTCATGAGACCCACCTGGAATACTGTGTTTAACTCTGGAGTCCCCAGCCTAAGACGAGGACCTGTTGAAGCAGAGGAGGGCTGCAAAGATGATTGAAGGGCTAGAGCACCTCTCCTATGAGAAAAGACTGAGAGAGCTGTTCAGCCTAGAGAAGATAAAGCTCTGGAGGGACCTTACAGTAGCCTTCCTTTAAAGGTGGCCTAAAGAAGAGATGAGGAGAGATTCTAATACCAAGAATTGTAGTGATAGGACAAGGAGTAATGTTTTTAAACTAGAAAAGGATAGATTTAAAAGAAATTATTTACTTTGAGGGTGGTGATGTGCTGGTACAGATTGCCCAGAGAAGTTGTGGATGTCCCCTCTGGGGAAGTTTTGAAGGGCAGAGTTTTATAGTACCTACCTGTGAACGCATCCTCAGAAAGACAAACAGCTTCTTTGTAGAGGATAGTTTAGAACAAGATAACAAGTGCCTTTAATCACTGCCTGATGGAGCCAAAATGCAAGGATAAACCACATTTGAGAAAACTTTCATTAAGAAAACTTCCTCTAAGAAATTATGTTTAAGGACCTCTCTGGAGGAAAAATAAATAATTAAATAGACCACATAGTGAAAATAAAGGTATCTAGTTTAAGCAAGACAAGGCACCTAACACTGAGATTCAGAATCTCCATTTTGTGGTTAGCTATACTGATTCTTGTTGAGAAATTTAGGAAAACTAACAATCCATTCTGTCCGTTCTAAATGTAAGTGGCAGAAACCTTATGTTTTTAAAATATAAAGAAAAATGAAGTGAGATGGAAAAAAAATATATTTGCTGATGACATTGTAGGGCATGGGTGTCCGACCTTTTGGCTTGCCTGGGCTGCATTGAGTGAAGAGTAACTATCTCAGGCCACATATACAATACATAGTATAATTAATGTATACAAGTAACAAAACTTATTTTTAATCTATTTTTTAATTAAAATGTTGAAAGAAGAGAGCAACAAAAACATAAAACTAGTGGGATATTTGACCTTGTATTTGTGAAATGAATGCATCAGTGTCTGGTTCGATGGAAGCGGTAGTTCTCAGTGAGTTCGCAAGGTGTTTGTCAGAAATTTTTGATTAAATATTGCTCTCCCCGTGCTTGATCTTTGAAAATAGTTGTTCACAAGTGTACGTACTGCCAAAAAGTGATTAAATGAATAAGGTGTGATTGTGAAGAGAGGGATATTTTTCAGTTAAGCTAGGTCTTGTAAAAGTCTTGTAAAACAGAGACATTCAAATTTTTTTTTTGAGTTGAATGGTTGATTGCAACTCTATATTCCGTTTGAAAATTTGCAGGTAATATACTTATGTAAATTGCAAATGGAGTCACAAGTATACCAAAAAATTGATGATTTTTTCAGAAATCTTGAAAACTATTTTCAAATTCCTTTATCAAAATGGAAAGCAAGGCTGCATATTTTTCGTCGTTCAGAGGACTGCGTTTAGCCAATGTATCAAAATCCATGAAATTATTTGCCTTAATTTGAACTTGCCATTACTTAATTTTCGTTTTGAATGTTGTCCTGACTTGAAATATAGCACAGATAAGTTGATTTTCACCTTGAACATGTATGTTTTATTCATTTAAATGAGTAATCAAGTCCACCAAAAATGCTAAATCTGTGAGCCATTTTTGATCTTCAAGTTCTGGTACAAATTTTCCTTTTGATTCCATAAATGACTTGATTTCATTTTGCAAATCATAAAATCTTTTTAGCACCTTGCATCAGAAAAGTAAATTAAGTCCCCACAATCAGCATCTGTACTTTTAAGAAACTCCTGGAACTGGTGAAGATTAATCCCTTGGACTGCATGAAATTCACAGCTTTTATGACAATTTGCATGGCATTGTCCATTGTTAGGCTTTCACACATAGATTTTCTTGATGAACAATGCAATGATATTTCATCAAATGTGAGTTGTCAGTGGCAATTGCATTGTCTCCTATTAACTTTTTATGTCCCTCTTTTTTTTTTACCAACCACTACTGGGGCACCATCAGTAGTTATACTAGATATGTTGACAAAGACTAAAGAAAATCACTTGAATGTAATTTTTACTGCTTCATACAAATCAAGAGATTTAGTTCTGTCTTTTAATGGCACCAAAGAAGCCATTTCTTTAGTGACATTACATTCATTATCAGTACCCCTAATGAAAATGGCAAGATGAGCCATGTCTGTAGCATCAATACTTTCATCAATTCTCAAAGCATAAAATTTAAAATTATCAGCTATACTCTCCAAATTTATTTCAAAAGATTTTCCTGTTTCTTCAATTGACCTGGCTATAGTCTGGTGTCTTAGTTTCTAACAGAAGTTACTACTCTCACAGTGTCTGGTATGAAGCTGTGTTTTGTTCCCAGAAGAGAAACAACTGATAACACCTGGCAGTGTTGAACACAGCCAAGGACACATTTCGTTCCTCAGTGAAGCAGTTAGACGGCATAAGGAGCTGGGAATTGGGAGGGGACAGGACCAGGGCAGCTGACCCAAACTGACCAAAGAGCTATTCCATACCACATCACATCATGTGATTTTTACGGAAGAGGAATCTTTCTCTTGCTTGGTAGGTGAGTGAACAACTGTGTGGGACTTAGCTGTCTGCTAGGTCAAACCAGGACATCTGGTAAGACAAACTGATTTTAGAAAAATCCACTTTTTTTATCAGGAAATATTATATCTTAATAAACTCACCATCAGTAAATGATTTTGATTTTTTTGCAGTCAGATTCTCTACCACGTAACTAGTTTTTGTAATAGAATCCATTTAACTTTTTAAAAAAATAATTGTTGGGATGACAGACTTTTTTTCAGTTCCACTATTTTGCCTTTATGAAACATTCATTGATATGAATCCAAACTGCCAGCATGTTTTTGCATATAATCTCTTTTCACATTGTAGTCATTGAAAACTGACCCAATTTCCTTACAAATGTAGTGTACTACCGTATTATTTGTCTCAACAAAAAAGTACTCATCTGTCCATTTTTTGTTGAACACTCTTCCTTCATCCACAATTTTTCTTTCTTTGGGTTCTGTTTTCTTTCGAGATGCCGTTAGGTAGTTTGAAATATTATTATCGATAATCACTGCATTTTACTCAATAAGCGGCACAAGTGCATGCGCTCACAGGTTTCGATGCAACTGAGTGTAGGAGGCAGGCATGAGAGGTAGAGCCCAGACAGTGCCAATCGCACACTAAATGTTTGGCAGTTGCTGAGCAATGAGTGTGCGTTCAAGGCTGGCCCAGGCCATTCGGCGTGATGACCAGCCTCCTTGACGATGGGGCAGCAGAGGGCAGGCTGCATTGTGAGCTCTGCCAGGCCACATGCAGCCCCCAGGCCAGGGGTTGGACATGCCTGCGTAGGGCTTCAATCCTATTTAGAGTATCTGGAGATATTGCCCATGTGAAATATGGAAATATGGCAACTAATTGACATCTTCACATATGTTGGGTTTTTTGTTGTTGCTTTTTTTGTTTGTTTTGTGGTGTTTTCTTTTTTCTCTCCAGTCTTTACAAAACGATAAAATTCCTTGAGTTCATAAAAAATCTGAAGTTTTCTCTTGCATAATAATTCAGTTTGTTTCAAGTAAATAGGAGACTGCAACACTTGTGTATTGATAAGACAATTTGGGACAGAAATGTCACTGTCTAATACTAAGTGCTAAATTTTTAAAAAATTATTTTAACGCACAATTAACAAATTTATTGTTCTGTACTTAGGGATTAAGAATTGCAAATCAGCAGGGGAATGAAAGCATAAAGTTAAAATAGTCACAATTGTTAAAGTCATATTTGTGATGTGAGTACCGTCTGCCATCCTCTACGTTGTCTCTGCAATATGGAAAAGGATGTGGGCAACGACATGCTTGATGAAGAGATTTCTGTTACAATACTCCACCCTTAGCACTGCTATAAATCACAGGATCTGGAAAGCAGCTCCCACTCACAAGGTTTGCAACTGTGAATACAGACAGAATGCAGAGTAGAGAAGTTTTATTTTGTGGGTTGGTGGCTTTTTATTCCCTCTCCCACATGTTGTGTTCTGACCGTGAAGATAAGCCCTCATTAGGGATCAGGGTGCCATTTACCTAGGCATCGTGCATGCTCTAAGGAAATATATTCCTTTTCCCAAAGAGTTAATTTAAACATTGGCAACTTTAAGTTACATTTGTTCAAGCTTCACAAAAGCTTCCAAATGTATACCTTATTCACATTGGATGTAGCTGTGAAGCTAGTTCTGTTACCTATACTTGGGATATGGGTTGCTATTCCTTGTGCAGGTATTCACTGCTTCCATCTACTCATATTTAATACCAGTATTTACAAAGGGGTTTGTTCCTAATTTATTATTATGTTTTCAAGTTTAGCACATCACATTTATTGCAATCCAACATTTATTTCTGGAAAAAATAAAAAATGTTTTGTCCTCTTGTAACAAAATATTTAATTTCATTCAATCATTCATTATTTGCTTCTAGAAGGTGACTACTCATGTTATGTAGCTGATCAATGAACTTCTCCCATTTCTATTCCCAAGTAAAGCACAGGATTATTATTCTGAAAGGAAAGGAAGAAAGAAAAAAAATAAGAAATTATATATATTAATATTGGCAAGACTTTTAGAGTTATTATGTAAATCTTTCCTGAATCTGTCAATAGAACAGCAGCTCACAGACCATCTAGATTATATGACTGTTTGTATTGTTTTAAACCTTAAAATTAGAAGATTCTCAACTTCTTAACGTATGACCAATATATATTACTAGAACAAAAAGAAAATTTCTTAAAATCTGATACTTGCTTATCATTCCTTACTTTGTATTCTAGAATAAACTATGCAGACTCAGTAGTGACTTTCACTTTATTTACTCTTATTATTTTTATTTCCGAAACAAATAGGGAGCTGCTGTACAAGGATTCTCATCTGATATTCATGAATGAATTTTAAAAACAAGACTTGAAATTACGATTAAATTTTTTGCCTTACCTTTTCTTTTAAGCAGGAACAAAATTTTAAGTCCGTTTTGTAAGCTCCATTGTAAAGTCATTAGAAGAGATTAATAATTCATTTGCTATTGACTGTGTTGTTCTACAATATATTCTGGTTGACTTCATCCAGATATGCTATCTTTCTGGCTTTTTGATGAATATTCACTTATTACTTGATCTTTCTTTAGTGGTGGTATGTAAATCTTCACAGCCACAGCATTCTAAATGGTACAAAATCAGTTTTAACGGTACCTTTCTAGAGTTTTTTGAATGCCATATTTTATTTCTCTTTCTACCTGAAATAATTCCTTGCTATTTAACAGTCTCTTGAGCTCAGAAATGGAAATATTGGCTTACTGTTAAGCACTGACAGTTTTCCAAGCCTCTTCAAGAGATGCATATTTTTAATTTCTTTCCTTTAGAACTTTTATAACACAACTTACATTTCAGAATTTTATCATGTGCTATGTTCAAACTTTTTTTTTTAATTATTAATATTGTTATCATTATTCCTGAATTTCTTTTTAATAGCTCTCAAATTCATGCCTAAAAATTCTGGATGGAAGATCAGTCATGATAAAATCATTTCCTTTCAAAGAAAGGTATTGAGGAAATATAAATTGCTGAGAGTCTGTCACATAATTTTTTCCTGGTTAAAATTGTTATTCATAAAATTTTACACCAATATTTGTAGCCAATCACAGTGAAGACCTCATTCCTGTAAGTCCAATAAAAACACAAATTTAAAGGTATTTCTCCACAAAGGGCTTAAAAAAAAAATACTGACCTTGGTATAGTGCAGATTTTTTTGTAGGTCCATCTTTACTAAAAAAAAAAATGATTTTTTTTTCCTTTGAATGTAAAAAATTGGAGGTTGATTTTAGCATTGCAATATTTAAGTACAATTTTGCTTCATATTTGTGCCTTTGCTAATATCATCTTACTTACTTTTCTGTTTTTTTGTTTATAAGCTGCTGAACATAGTACAATTAGTAACAGACAGGTATCATTTTAATGCCATCACCCTATCCCAAATTGTTTTTTTCCTAACATAAAAATAGTGGGTGAATAAATAAAAAGTTATAATTCAGAAAAAATACTAAAAGCACCTTAGTATAATATGAATTTTATTCTGTAGGGGAGAGGAAGAGATATATAAATAACATATTAATAAGAAAAGATGAAATTTTTAAGATCATTTCAGTTTAACTTCTAAAAAATGAAATCATTTTCCAATTTAATTTGATTTCCCTTTAAAAATTGTTAAACTCATATTTTTACCTTATTCTAAATATTATTTTCATTGTCTCTTATTGTTACTCATCTTTGATCACAGTACGATAATGAAGAGTCACCATTTCATGGAGAGTTATGATAGTTATAGATAGAAGCGTTACAGTGAAATATCATGAGTGAAATACTATCCCTATAGGTATTCTCCATTGACATCAGCTGAATAAATTTCCTTCCTGTGACAGAATAACCTTTAGCATTGCAATTTGGCTTCTTTAACATATATGAACAAAGGTAGAGTGATTAATAGAGCAATTAATCTTTTTAAAAATTGTTTTCTTGAAAATGCAAGAAGATGAAGAACCCTTAATGTTGAGCCAAGCTCTCAACTAAGTAGAAGTTGTGTAGGGCATATATAAAAAATTCCTTGTTTGTGGGTGACAACATTTGAGTGGATGGCAGTTTGACACAGAGACAGCTTACATCTGTCACTTCTTGAAGTTATTTGGGATTCTGAACATTATCACAGAGAATGTCCAAAAGCTACAGTAGTTCTTACAAAATTAAGTCACCGCACCAGAAGGCTATGCTGCCATTCAGCAAGACCTGGACAGGCTGGAGAGTTGGGCAGAGAGGAACCTGATGAGGTTCAAAAAAAGCAAGTGTAGAGTCTTGCACCTGGGGAGTGCGGGTGGGGGATGACCTGCTGGAGAGGAGCTCTACAGAGAGGGACCTAGGTGTCTTGGTGGACAACAGGTTGGCCATGAGCCAACAGTGTGCCCTGGTGGCCAAGAAGGCCAACGGTATCCTGAGGTCCATTAAAAAGAGCGTGGCCAGCAGGTCGAGGGAGGTGATCCTCCCCCTCTATTCCGCCCTGGTCAGGCCTCAGCTGCAGTACTGTATCCAGTTCTGGGCTCCCCTGTATAAAAAAGACAGGGACGTCCTGGAAAGAGTCCAGCGAAGGGCCACAAAGGTGATGAAGGGCCTGAAGCATCTCTCTTCAGAGGAGAGGCTCGCTAATCTGGGTCTATTCAGCCTTGAGAAAAGGCTGAGAGGGGATTTTATTAATGTCTATAAATATCTAGAGTGCGGGAGGCAGATAGACGTGGGGAATCTTTTCAGTGGTGTTTGGGGACAGGACAAGTGGAAATGTCCACAAACTGGAGCAGAGGAAGTTCTGCACCAACATGCGGATGAATTTCTTCATGGTGAGGGTGACGGAGCACTGGAATAGGCTGCCCAGGGAGGTTGTAGAGTCTCTTTCCCTGGAAATATTGAAGACCCAGCTGGATGCCTACGTGTGCAACCTGCACTAGGGAACCTGCTTTGGCAGGGGGATTGGACTCAATGATCTCTCGAGGTCCCTTCCAGTCCCTACAATTCTGTGATTCTGTAAAGTCTCTGAATTTCAGTCCTTGTTAGGGTCTACAAAAAGTCCTTCTTGCTCACAATAAGTTCTCTTGGAGTTAGGAGTGAAGGTGTTTAAAACATAGAGTGGCGTGTTAATACACTTTGTGCCTTCATGAACAATCCTACTCTTTCAAGAGATTTAAAAGAATACTAGGAGTTCTGTAAAACAAGAGTAACTGATCTGATGTATGTCTTTAATTTCAAACATAAGATGTAACTGCAAATGTAAAACCGCCTTTAGGAGGTGTAACTGTTGATTGAAAAGATTAAATTCAACTCTTTCTGGTCAAACTAGACTCATAATGAATGCTAGACATTGCGATTTAGTATGAATGTAGTAATTTCACTTTGAAAAAATTACTGTTAAAAGGTCATAGAAGGCATCTTTTATTTCTTTTACTTCAACATGTTCATTATCAATAAAATGTAGAGAGGGAACTAAAAAAAAATGCACCAGTATTACAAAAGGCCCAGTGTCTTCAGGACTCCTTTTCCCATGTTTACTATAAGAACTCCTGGAGAGTTCTCAGATATACAACTGTTGTGGTTTGATCCAGTAGACAGCTAAGTACCACACAGTCACTTGCTCAGCCCCACACCTCCAGTGGGATGGGGGAGAGAATTAGGAGAAAGATACAGTAGAACTACTGGGCTGAGATAAAAAAACAATTTACTAAGAAAAAGTAAATAGAAATTGCAGTAATTATACACAAAGTGATCCACAAAGCAAGGGCTCACCACCTGCCGACCAATGCCCAGCCAGTTTCCTGAGCAGCAGCCGCTCCCTAGCTAAATCCTCTTATATTTACGTCATGTCATGTGGTATGGAATAGCTCTTTGGTCAGTTTGGGTCAGCTGCCCTGGTCCTGTCCCCTCCCAGCTCCTCAGCTCCTTGTGCCCCCCCCACCCTTCACTGGCAGAAGAATACAAGAAGCTGAAGAACTGAAAATGTCCTTGGCTCTGTTAAACATGCTGAGTGTTATCAATTTTATTTTTCTTCTAAAACAAAAACATATCTTCATACCAGACACTACGAGAAAAGCAATTTCTGTTAAAAACTAAGACAACAACACAAACTGTCATCACATTTACGTATTTAATACCTTGCTATATACTGCTACAACATCACTCTGAAGTCCATTATCTTATCAAATACACGTCATGTTCCCTTTCTTATCTTTCTCTTTAGAAAAATTCAGAGATAAGAGAAACACTTGGCTGCAATCATCTTATTCAGTGCACATCCCAAGTCCAGCAGCACAGAAAAAACACATCTCTCTGATGATCTCTCTTATACTCTTTCTACCTGGGTGGCATCAAATGCACTCCAAGGCCAAATATTGGTCCTGATCTTCAATGTCTTGAGAAGACTGGGCCATGACTCCTTCATATCTGCTGCTTACTTTGATCCAGCGTGGTAGCTGTAATCTTTTAGAAATAGTGACAGACAAGAGACCAGAGTTAGAATCCTGGCAAATGCCTTTGTCTGCTTTCCAGACAGGAAATTTATTTTCAATATCAGAATAATTTCTGGACTACAGCACCTTACAAGTGAACACCCATTTCTCTTCATTTCCCTTCATGCAGTTTCCTCTGAGTCACCCAACAATATTCCTTTGGAGAAGAAGATGAGAGTCAAACCTAATGTGTTCAGATAGTGTAAGCAGAGAGAAGTGGATAATTTCAGCCCTGACTACCTTTTTTTTTTTTATAAAACTCTGCTAGAACCAAGATTAGGAAGGGATTTAAAATAAACACAGAGATTAGATAAAATACCTTAGGTAGACTGATTATGTTTCCATTTCATTTTCATGCCAAATATATTCCTGCAGCAAAACACATTCCACAGGAAAATTAGATCATTAAGGAGTAAAGCACACTATGACAATTAGCTGTTTCCGAGTTTGATCCTTTCGCTATCTCTCTGTCCATCATTCTCCATATCTATAGCGCTCCTTTCCCCCATTTAGCTCCATTCTTACCACAGATCTACAAGTTTCTGTTTGTTCTCACCTAGAACTTGATTCCATGTATCTTGTACTCAAACTAATTTAATAAAATATATTAATCTAAGCAAAAATGAAAAAATATCTGCCATCTATCCTACTTAAAGTATTTTGAGATTTCTTTATATTTACCTTCCCTCTGTGTATTTTCATGCCAGTTCTTCACCGTAAGTATTTTTAAATACATATATTTCTACAGCTTCCACATTTTGGCAGTCTTCAGGAAAATCTTCATGTCTTTACCCATCAGAACAAGTCACAAATAATATAGTTCATATGCTATTTTGTTTTTTTTTCCCTCCAAATCTATTTCAATATGTTTATTAGTTTATGAAGACTCAGAGGAATTCCCAAATTCCGTATATCAAGTATGTGTGAGAATAACATGGACCCTTGTACGAAGAGGCAGAGGGGACTCCTGTGTCTTTCTTACATGTGTACTGAGTTCTCTCATTATAGCACTCAAGTGTTTCTCAAACCCTATGACTGTTCAATTATTCACAGAAAACAAATTACTTCTTCATCAGAGAAAACTGCAATTTAAGCAGACAGCAGATTGCCTTAGTTTTTAGTTGCTTTCACTATTTTTTTAATGACATAATCCATCATCAAAAATGTATTTATGTTTGTTATATCATCAGCTACCCCAGCATTGCTTTATACCCTTTTGCATGTGAGAAGGACTAGGCGTACTTACCTCACCTTAATCAACTCCACCTGGCTTGAGACTCTCCCTTTCAACAATCTGCATCAATGCTGTTATATAGGCACAGCAGGAGAAAGCTACAAATCTAGTGAAATTAAATCACTCACCATAGAAACATCTTGAACAATAGCATGAGAACATGGAACCAACCAATCATGTTCAAACACATGGAAGAAGGAAAAAAGTTGCAACAAAGATAAGTGTATGGCAGCAGCCATTAATATAGAAAGGGAAAAAAGATATAAGCTTCAAAAATGATACATTCTTTAAGAAATCATTTTACAATTATTCCCACTCTTGTATCTCATCTCTCTCAAATAGTTGCAAGAAGTCACAACTGCTGTTAGAAGAAAAAACATTGAAGTGATTCACCTTTTGCAAATGTTATATACTTAGAGAATGATCCAAACATGTCAAGCACTATTAAAGGGCTACGCTATCTATAAGAGTGCTCAGCATGTCAGGGTCAAGTCTCTAATCGTACTGTAATTGGAATCAATGCCAATTTTTTTACTGCTACCAGTGGTTCAAGAGCGTGGAAGACTAAACATAGGTGTTATTTTTCTTGTTGAGAACGCTACGAGCTGTAAAACCAATACACGTATGAAAAAAAATACAGAAAAGAGTTGTTCGGCTTTTACAGGTATTGTTATGTTAGTTCGAAAAAGCGTGTCACCAGTCTAAATTCAGAATGGTAGATTGACCTTCAAGGGCAAAAAATAAGCATTAGATTTATAAAAACTAAAGTTTTCACTTTAAAATAAATTCCTAAACTTTGAAGTTCTAAGCTTAAAGATACAACAAAGCTGTTTAATGTCTACTTACAGAAATAAATGAATTAAATTTTAAAAGATTTTGGCCAGTAATACACATTAAAGGCCAGATTCTGCCAGGCTTTATCACAATAACTAGTATATTACTGTTTCAGTAATCCTATTGATGTCCCTAGGATAACTTCAGATTAAGAAACTAGTCAACATAAGTAGTTTGGTAGCATTTGCCTCTAAATTATAATCTCCCTTACAGCCAGTCTCTGTAGGTCAGTACTATCCAACTGTTTCAACTAATCATTTGTAAAATTCCACCTTGCTAATTTCTCAAATCAGCAAATACTGTGACCAGTGTCTTAGTTTCTAACAGAAGTTACTTTTCTCATAGTGACTGGTATGAAGCTATGTTTTGGTCTCAGAAGAAAAACAAAGCTGATAACATCCTGGCAGTGTTGAACAGAGCCAAGGACATACTCAGTTCCTCATTCTTCTGCCAGTGAAACAGTTAGGGGGCATAAGGAGCTGAGAAATGGGAGGGGATAAGACCAGGGCAGCTGTCCCAAACTGACCAAAGAGCTATTCCATACCATATGACATGTCATTTTTACAGAAGAGGTTAGCCAGGAGGAAGGGATGGTTGCTGGCTGTGAGCCTTTGCTCTGCGTATCATCTTTTTTGTATGTATATATATGTACTGGTATTTCTTTTACTTTCTTTACTACCTTAGTAAACAGCATTTGTCTCAACGCACGAGTTGTACTGTATTTTCCTCTTAATTCTCTCCCCCAACCCATTTGGGGAGGGGAAAGGGGGGAGGGTGAGCAAATAACTGTGTGGGACTTAGCTATCTGCTGGGTCAAACCACAACAGTAATTTACAGCATGTATTTCTAATTGCAAAATTATATTCTTCTAGAAAGTGTTTACTAATATGAAAAACTTTACTTATCTCTTTGTAGCCTTCCAGCCAGCACAATCCTGCAAAGGAAAAGAATAAGAGAGAAATTTCTCACAAGTAAGTTATCTGCACAAGTAGTTTATAATTAATAACCTAACAGGAAAACATTGTACCCAAAAATGTAAGTAATCTGTAAGAGTTTGTTTTAATTTTAGTTAGAGCTTTCAGAATCAGAGATCTACAGCATCGCATATGGGCAATGAATTTGTTCCTAGACTGAATATATATATGAATGTTAGTCTAATATCAATGAGTTCATTTATAAAAGAGTTTTTATCAGGAAGTTTAACAGAATTTGTAAGTCGATGTACTGCAAATTGCATGAACAGTCACCCTCTAGCTAATACTTCTGTAATGAAGGCAAATTTCTTCAGCAACATGTATATTAAATCTGTTTTTAATATCTCTTATGATTTGTTATTGTCTATTGCCTAAGGTCTACCTCTTCTACACAGTTTCTTTTGTCTCATTGTTCTTTTGCTAATGCCAAATCACTTAAGAAAACACAGAAACACATGTAGTGTTCCTACATGAATAAATTGAATATTGAATGGTTCAATGCCCTGACCTTTCAGATTACAATACAGGACAATAAGCACACTTTGTTAAACATGCAGGATAGTGGGTGTGTGTATTCCAAGTGAAGTAGTTTAGCAAAGGAAAGGCAAAGTCAAGTTAGAACAAACATTCCAGTTACAGAAGGCCTGTTACTGAAATCAAATTATAAGCTTGGACTGCTGTAACTTATTCCCTGAAAAATTTCATGCTATGTAAGAATATATAACGTACTTGGATAAAAAAGTTATAAAGAATGGAGTGTAAAACAATGAAGCGTCAATCAGGCAAAGTAGGTTTTTCAGATGCACACACATGCAGCCTGCACATCAGATGACATGCCATACCTTATCCTTAGAGTACTTTGATGCATCGCACCAACTTACACTTGTTTTAAAGCAAACCTAGCCAGTAAAAAACGAGAATTGCCAACGCTGCCAGATTTCTATGTCCCTTTCCTTTTCCTATCTGACTATGCTAGAAACTCTACTTCTTATCAAGACAGACTGTTATTTCTGAAAGTGCCAACTCTGCCTTCAGAGACAGTTTTCTAACAACTAGGTCCTTTACAAATACATAAATGTGTCAAATTCTTTGTTACATAATGAATTAAAAATTAGAGTGGACTTGTCCAGTAGGCGTGGAAGACATCATCAGAACTTTGCTTATTATTCACTTCCCTAAAGTGAAGTTATTTTAGCTGAAGACCTATAAAAATGCTATTTTTTAAATCATACTGTATACATCATGCAAAACTATTATTCAGTAATTATACAGCTTTGTATAAAGTGTTTTTCTTTTATTCTGGTGATAGAATTATGCTTACGTTTTTCTAAGTTTACAAGTTAGTACACTCTCTGAAGAACAAGTTATAACAGGCTTAGTGTGCCCATTTCCCTGTAAGTGAGGAAAAGGTAGTTCAGACAGTACTTCCAGCGCTCAAGAAGGTAATTTTATGTTCTTTTAAATGTTCTATCTTTATGATTTATTTTTATTTAAAGATTAAAACAAGTAACAGCATGGAATCTTCTGCTCTACTACAATAAGAGGTAGGTAATAGCTTAGAAATGCAACAATAGATGCAATACAGAGGGAAAAGAGGATCCATTTAAAGGTTTAGATCTAAAACAAAATATTTTATCCATTATATAGAAGCCTCAAAGGGATAAAAAATGCCACTGTATGCCGCAAACACAAACTCTGTGATAAAGGGAAGAAAGAGATGAATGGCTCTCATCCCATGCAGAACAGGTCATATTGTAGTAATTCTCCTCTGAGTTATACTATGTGCGTAATTTAATGATTCTATGCATAATTTAATAAATTACAAAATCACAAATTTGAGACTTCTGTATAAACATTTTGGCATTTCTAAGTCTTTTAAAATAAAAATTGTCCATAAAAACCCTTAAGCTCCTCTTAAAAAAGCTCCACTAGATAACGAAAAGAGGAAGTACAGAATAATAGCAAATCTATTACTATTCATTAACCTTGTAGTGAATACTCAGGATTATTTACCTTTTCAGAATAGTTAATACTACTAGCCCAATTGCAAATGCATGATTTGCAGTCCATTTGAAGACCATTGCAGTCTTATCTCTGTGATTCAAATAGAACCAACAATGTAAAGCTATAGTTCATTAATGTGAAAATGATTGCCTTTACCAATCAACATACTCTAGAAGTTTATCTTAAGTTTGTAATACTTCTTATATACTGTCTTCCATCCTACTACACAATGAGAAACTACAGCAAAACCTGCACAGCCTATCTAGTGTTAATTTGCGCGCTATAATTACTTTGAATATTAATGTGTTTATTAACCACATGGCAGATGTATTTCTACTCTTCCTTATGTGTCACTGAGATGACATAGATGTAAATCCTAAGAAAACTCAGCTTAGCGTTCTGTGTTTTCTCAGGCAAAAGAAAAATCCTACCCACCAAAGCATGTAGCACATACATTTCTCTAATGTGAGTATTTCTGTGCTGATATTTCTTTATGAACACTTTCTCTCCTTGGCTGAATTGAAATACTGTGATGACAATTTTATGATTCATCCTTCTTGCCTGTTCCTTGGCCTTAGTCATGCTTTACACCTTTACATTTGGCCTGTTTGTCATAAAGTTTATTTGTCTATGTGATGACTATCCTAACACTTTCACTCTGGAAACAAGCATGAGAAGCAGCCAAAGGAGGGAGTCTTGCAGAGCAGACTGCACCATGTCAAGAGTGTGGAAGAAAAAATATGCAACATCAAATAATTAATGAAGATGGGGAAGTAGCAGCACAGCCATTATAAAGAAAGAATCTCTCTCATGTGTTTGTTTTTGTAGTTCTTTTTTCTAATCAGAAACTTCAGAACTGTGTTCTGCATCTTCTTTTATCAAAAACAATAGGTTAAACAAAGCTTTCTGTAAGAGCAAAATCAACTCTTCAATACTTTTTAAGTTAAGCACAGAAAGCATAGCATATTTCTCAATGCAATCAAGTTATATGAGTGTTATATGACAGCAGTCACAGCTGATACTCAATATCTGGGCAGTAGCATACACTTTGCCTCTTCTCTCAAGTTCTCTTCCACTTTCTTGAGGAACAGCTGTAGAAACAGGACAAGTAAACAAATCTTCTTCCAAAGCAGGCTATAGAAATGTGGTGGGAAAGAATCATTATTTAGCTGATTAGATTTGGCCATTCCACTTCTTCTCCTCTTTCTCAATGTAATTCCCTGTTATCCTGAGCAGCAGGGTCCTGCCAGGTTGGAAAGGTTAAAGGCATGATCTTGGAACTCTGTCAGAGACAATAGGATGCCTGTATATCTGATGACCTCACTTCTCTCTAAGATCTCTTTCTAGGAAACGATTTTCAAAGTTATTGGTACATTTCCTCAGGGTGGCAAAACTAAAATTCTGGCACTGAAGAGCAGATTAAGTAAATGGATATGGACAATAACATATCGTATTTTGTAGTTATACTTTATGAGAGACTAGGATGCCTCATCTTCTGCCCTTTAGAAACACACCTGAAGTTTTAGCTCTGTGTGTGTCCAAAAAAGGCTGTGCTCACAGACCCAAAAGATAAGAGCAGGAAGCCAGAGGACTTGAATCGCACCCACGCCCTTGGCCTTGAAAAGCCTTAGGGAGGGCAGTGACGTGTCGCTGCCTACCAGGTACAGTGAGGGGGGCACTTCACCCAAGGCACCACGAGCAGGGAGGGCGAGCAGGCTGCTGATTAGGGAGGTGGCTCGTTTGGTTTGGTGCAGCTTAGAGAGGGGAGTCTGTTAGGTGATTACCCCCTGCTAAGTACCGGGTGTTCAGCCTCTGTTTGTGGGATTATCACCCTCCCAGAACAGTGACTCAGCCATGGTATCCACCCGTAGGAGAGCCAGGGTATCTGCTCCTCTCAGGAAGGATGCTGAAACCCTCACTGAATTCCAGGGTAACCATGTGGCTGTGCAGACCTCCGGCTGCCCTGAATGCGCGAGCCTTTCGCTGGCATCGTGGGGCAACAGTGAGAATGGGTGTGTGAGGTGTGAGCAGGTGGAGGATCTGCTCAGCCTCGTGGCCAGGCTGCAGGATGAAATACACAAGCTAAAAACTGACATGGGGGCCAAAAAGAAGGAATGAAAGAAACGCTCCTTGCCTTTGCAGAGACTGGCTGTCTCAAAAGTGAAAGCACAAGTTGCAAGGCAGCCGGTATCCTGTCAGGTTGAGGGAAGAACTTTTCAACCTGGGGGTGAAAACGCAAGGGAAAGGAGTGGATGGAGGCAAGTCTGTGCTCAGGGCTGCAACTGTAAACCCTCCTTGCCTGTTCCACCCCCGCAGGTGCCTCTCTGCAACAGGTATGAGGCCCTGCATGTGGAGTGCCTGTTTGTGGGTGGTAACAGTCCACTCAGACTGGAAAAGACAACAAAAGGAAAAGAAGAAAAGCCTCTTAGAGAAATCTGCTGCCTCCCTGAAGCTCGGGTGAAGGATATCACTGGGAGACTACCGAGACTGGTACGACCAACAAACAGAGGGGGGCCTCAAGGGAAACACTTAGAGGGAATCAAGGAGTTATCACTGAAGAAGGAGGCAAGGCCTACTGCCCAGCTGAAGTGCCTCTACACCAATGCATGCAGCTTGGGAAACAAACAGGAGGAGCTGGAAGCCATTGGGCTACTGGAAAACAACGATGTAGCTGCCGTCACCGACACCTGGCGGGACGATTCCCATGACTGGAATGTGACTGTTGGTGGCTACAAGCTGCTCAGAAGGGACAGGTGAGGAAGGAGAGGGGGAGGAATTGCCATATACATCAGGGAAGGAATAGAATGTGAAGAGATGTCCCGAAAGAATAGTCACGAGCAGGTTGAAAGTCTATGGGTGACAGTTAGACATCGTGATAACAAAGGGAGCCTTGTGGTGGGTGTCTACTACAGGCTGCCTGACCAAGCGGAGCCTGTTGATGAGGCCTTCTACCTCCAGCTACAGGAGGCGTCAAGATCGTAGGCTCTTGTCCTGCTGGGAGACTTCAACCACTCGGACATCTGCTGGAAAGGTAGCACAGCAAGCTGTAGGCAATCTAGAAGGCTCTTGGAATGCATCAAGAATAACTTCTTGACTCAGGTACTAGATGGCCCCACCAGGGGGGATGCCACACTGGATCTCTTGCTCACCAATGCAGATGAACTGATTGGTAACATCAGGATTGGAGACTGCCTTGGTTGCAGTGACCATGCGCTGGTCAAGTTCACACTCCTGAGGGCTATCAAGCAGTCACAGAGTCAGATTAAAACACTGAATTTCAGGGAAGTTAACTTTCAGCTCTTCAGGGAGTTAATGAACAAACCCCCCTGGGAAACTGTCCTCAGGGACAAGGGTGCAGAGCACAGCTGGGAGATCTTTAAGGAAGCTTTCCGTAGGATGCAGGAGCTCTCCATCCCCAAGGGGTAGGAATTCAGGAAAGGAGGGCAAGAGACAAGTGTGGCTGAACCAGGATCTGCAGCTCAAACTGGAGAGTAAAAAGAAAATATACAGGCAGTGGAAACAGAGTCAGGTACGATGGGAAGAGTACAAGGAGGCTGCTAGGCAGACTGTAGCAATGGGGTCAGGAAGGCCAAGGCCCAGCTTGAACTGAGCTTGGCCAGGGATGCCAAGAAAAACAAGAAGGGCTTCTACAGGTACCTCAACCAGAAACGGAAGATCCGAGAGGGTTTACCCCCCCCTAGTGAGCAGTACAGGTAGACTGGTAGCAACAGACAAGGAGAAGGCTGAGGTACTTAACTTTTTTGCCTTGGTCTTCTCTGACAACTGCTCTTCTCACAATCCCCAAACAAATGGTTCAGACTGGAGAAGCAGTGTCCCTCCCGCTGTCATTGAAGATCAGGTTCATGACCATCTGAGGAACCTGAACATCCACAAGCCTATGGGTCCTGATGAGATGCATCCCAGAGTCCT
>WBMW01003217.1:290775-316863 GCA_013396635.1 Penelope pileata | reverse complement strand
GTTAGAAACTAGGACACCCCCCTCCAGCTACTGTATGCGTATAAAGAAACGTTTGTAAGAGATTCGTAAAGTGATATCAGAAGACAGTTACTGCTGTAATATGGAAACAGCGCTGTCTAATCAAGTTAAAATTATATGCACATAAATAAACTGCATAATTGTTTTATTAAACGTGTAAATCATTTTTTGATTTCTAGAATGACTTCACGGAGGTCATGAAATATTTAGTATGAGAAATAACAGACTTTGTTACACAGGAACTTTTACAACCCTTTCTAGAAGAGAATGTCATTATGTTCTCTTGAAAAATGGATCCTAAACCAGTTGAGTCAGGCTTATTTGACATCGCGCACAGTGCAGACTGTTGTTGGTATTTGAAGACAATCCAGCTCTGAGCTGTAATTATGATGACAGATCTATTCATATTTGTTGGTGCTGAGGATAGACAGCTGTTTTCACATGCTGGCTTACAATTTGACAACTGCAGTCCCAACAAATGCTTTTGATGTTCATACATGACAAAAATAAAAAGATCAAACCTCACATGTGTAATGGCCCATTCTCCTTATCTTTATTTTACAGTTAAATTCTTAGAAACTGAGGTCAGAGAAGGACTTTGAAGGATTTACCAGATCAGCATTAAGGGAGAGTCATGGCTACCCAGAGAGCAGCAATCTGTTTTGTTTTGTCTCTACTTACAAGAAGGATGGCTTTCTGGATGAGGTCTGGATTGATTTTTCCAAGAGGTAGATTCTTGCCCTGTTTTTATTCCAAGATTTTCTTGGCCTGGGATTAATCACTGTCACTGAATTCCTATACCTTCCAATTCAGATTTCTCATTCTCTCTGAATACTCATTTCTACAGTAACCTCTGTGGTGGAGGTCCAATTTCAGTTGAAGATCCTTAGGCTTCGTTCTGATGTTTTTACTCCTCTTCCAGCTATTTTTCAACTGTTTTTCACCTTTCCTACCTTGCCATATCCTTAGAGCTAGAGCTGTCACTCTGTACAGAGCTATGCATTAAATTACTATGGGTAAAGACGCAAGCTATAACTTCTTGGACATCTACGTAGCCACCCTGTGAATTTGTTTCACTAAGCACAAATAACAGCTATATTATCCTCTCACTTGTACTCAGGTTATTCATTCATGCTCAGTTCTCCATGTATCTTGTAGGACAGAGTCATTGTGAAATATCTGTGTGTGTTTGTATGGTTTGGAGTGAAACCTCCTAGTTTTCATAAAAAATGATTATAATTTCATTATGAGAAAAAAGAAATTGAGAAATCAGCACATATGATTTTACTAGATACAATGCTGATGACTATTGGTTTTGGCTGTGGTACTGCCACCAGGCTATTATTACGACACGTATTAAAATGACATTTAATATCCTACCTTGCATTTCCAAACAGCAGGCTGCTTTAGCTACTGCAGAGTCATAACCACAGAAAGCGGACAGATGTTTCACATTTTTCTTTGTGAAACTGAAGAACTTTTCAAGTTCAGTAGATAAAATGCCACCAAAGAATCAGACAGAGCATTGTACAAAAGATGACATTGTCCTAAAAAGATGAAGAAAACGTACTATTTAAATCACCAGTAGCACTCACAAGGCATACTAGATATAATTAGTAATTGTAAGCTCAACAGGCACGCATGGTAAAAGGTAGTCAGTTCCTTCCTACTACTCTGATAATGGGAGATTACATATAGATATCTATTCAAAAGAGAGGATACAAGACTGTTGCCAACAACTGTACGAAAGAAAGAGAGGTTGAGAAAGTTTAATTAACAAGTACTACCCAGAGAGAGATTTTGAAGGAAGAATGACTCATAGGGTAATAATGCAACTTTGCCAGTGGCCAGGATAGGGAGGAAGAATATAAAGGAACAGCTCGCTTTTAATGAAGTAGATTTAGTTGCTATACCTTTAGGAAGTTGAAAACATACCTTTGTTGCCTGCTTACTCATATCCTCACTGTATGTTCCTAGTTTGTTAATCCAAAAAAAAAAAAAAAAAAAAAAGAGGGTGGGGGAGCTGTTTGTTCTATTGCTGTCTGGCAAGGACAAAGGGTCTGAAATGTATTTTCTGCAATAGAAAGAACTCTTTGTACCAAAAATAGTGTCAGTAGAAAAATAGAGTCAGACTAAAATGTAACATTTTGCCCAAGATTGCCTTTCAGTTGAAAGTTTTACATAGTTCTCTTGAGTTATAAGATATTTTGAAAGTAACAGTTTTCAAAGGTGCCTTTCTGGTACCATGCACACCGTTGGAATGAACTGGATCTTTTATGACTTTACCAGAATACTGCCCAAATGGGGAAGGTGGGAATTCTGAAGTAGCGTTCTTAATAAATCGTACCAATTCAGAGACAGCAATTTAACTGAAAGCTCAGAAGATAATCTGTTTTCCCTTCTTCATGTGTGCACTTTGAAGATGTTTCTCAGAGTATCTTGAGAAGCCCCTTATCAGCTATAGGTATATTTTTGTCTCAAACTGATTTCAAGCCACTACTCACTGTGTTAACTTGTAAATTCATCATAAAAGGGAAGTAATTTTTCAATAAAAAAGTGCCAGCCCATTTTTATTGTGGCATCTTCAGATACATGCCAACTGTGACCATCCTTTGGCAAAAGAAATTAGAGATGGAGTAACCTGGCAACAAATGAAGTTGTTCATTGAACTGCCTGAAGAAGAAGCTGGGTTTTACCTAATGAGGCTGGATGTAGTCCTTCATTTGGCAGACTCTGATCATGTTAGGAACAATATTTGCTCAAGGTTAACAAAATGGTTTGTAGCAAATGTAAACAAATGCTGCTATTTTCTGTTTCTGCAACACACATAAGAGATACAGTTTCTACATTTTCCGTAGTATGCAATTGTCTAATCTAAGAACTTAATGAATACTTATATAGTGATATATTTCAGACACAGCTGATGGGTACTGACTGACATGAAATGTTGTACGTAGTGATTTTTAAAACCATTCTCAGAAGCGAGACATCAACAATGACAAAATGTAATGGTGTATTATAATGGTATATTATAGTAACAGTCTATTGATATTCAGAACAGAATAATTTTTTTACTGTAGACGTGAATGAGTTCTCTTGAGTTTTGATACTGGAATGATATGATACTTCTTTAATATCTTCAACTCCTGTAGCAACTGAGTGTTCAACTTAGTCTCTGATTGAAAGTAGTTCATCTATATGATAGGTATGAATGGACTCTGTTAAACTGTAGTCTTTTATAATGCTTCATCTTTGGCCAGCGTCACTGAGATCAAATAACTGTTATGTATTTTATACAAATTGCTTTTATGTGCTTACATTTGCACTGTCCAGCAACTCTATCAGGAAGGTGTTTCAGCGCCAAAAATCACCATGTTTGTTGTGGTGCCAGCTTAGCAATGCATTGTGATATAAATCACACATATTTAATTAATCAATACCTACATTGAATTACAATATAGTTTCCATTGTGTCATTCAGATGTGTGACATCTATGTCCTACTGTGGAAAGAAAGAATTGGTTAAGAAAATGTGTATTTCAATTGTGTCTTTTGCCTCTTGCACACAAATCAGTTCCAGCCCTTGTAAATATGGAAAATGTGAAACAAGCCACCCTGAGAGCTACAGTATATACTTTAAAATATTTTCTATGTCATGTTATATATTGAAGATAGATAATCACGTTTGTTTTTCTGTTACAGTCTTTGTCCAACTGTCACTTTTTCAATTTAGAAAATAGTTAAATGTGCAATAATAAATTGTATTGATATACTATAAGTAGATGCTCTGGTTTTGTGCAGAAAAAGGAGTTTATAAAATTTTGAATTTTTTAAAAATAAAATACTTCCCCACTATTCTATTTGTTTTCAGCTGAGGAAACTTGCAGAGAATGAAGATTAATTTTATTAATTTATTGGTGCAGACATAGTTTATTTGAATGCAGCAATGCTTATAAGGCATATATACACGAAAGACAGAACAGAGGTTGTCAGCATGGTCTTTTATAATACCACTATCAACATCCTGAAAAAAAAGCTTTTGCATAAGGCCATTATTGAATGTACTGATAAATATGAATCAGGTGAATCATGGTGGTACATGATATTTGAAGTCTTTTTTTGTTTGATGCTGTTTTTAAGAAACAATCGAACAATCAATGTAGTTCAAAAACAAGAAGAGTGAATATAAATCCATTGTAATGCTGCCCATCAGGCTATTCTTCATTGAGCTGGAATTGTTATTGAGAATTTCTGTTTTTTTCCTGTTAATATGGTTTGATTAATAATTAATCCCAGTGCAACCACCGAGGGAAATCAGAAATTCTGGCTTACATAGGACCTGGAGAAGTAGTATTAGTAAGCATATTGAAGTCAAGGGAAATGATATATGTGAGAATTACACAAGGCAGGTAAGTAAATGAGAGAGGTCAGAATGCCTGGATATTGTCGACTTGTCTTCACTTTTGGTATTAATTTGAATGTTTTTTTTCCTAAAAGACTTTAAAAAATATCTGATGAGCAGCCCTAAATGCATGGAATACCTCACAAAAATTGCTGTGTGATAGCGAGGTTTCAGGGAAGTGTAATTGTCTTCAGCTTTCTCAGATTCCAGGTTTCCCAGTATGCAGTCTTGTTTGGCTTGTTTCTTCCTGGAACTTTAGGCACATTCGTTACAAATCCTTTTCAGATTGAAATAAAAAAAAAAAAAAAATAAAACAATTTAGATTCTTTTTAACAGGTTTTGAAAAGATTTTCAGAATTTCTGATTCTGAATTGAAATTCTATTTTATGACCAGCTATACTGTTCTAGCCTAATTTGTCAAAGACATGAGCGTATGTTTAAAGATACTCAGTTCTGACAGAGAACAAAACCTTTCCTTTAATGGGAGGCACGTGTACACAGCAGACACCTGACTTTTCTAGGGACTTTTTTGGTTCTATCATTGATCCTTATTTTTATAGAGACTGACTGACATCCTCTCACATTCTCTCTCATTCTTTTGTTACACATTATAAGTTAGCATAGCATACAAATGATTGAAGGTTTTGGCTTCTCCACATAACCTATCTTTTATAGGAACGCTTAAAAATTATTTTCAGCCCACTAGTGCTGAAAACTCAACATTCAAGTCATGTTAGAAAGTCATGTTAGAGTGAATTTGAATTTTAAACTTGTAATGCCAAACATGTTTTTTCCACTAACAAATGAGCCTGCTGCTTAAGCATTAAAATATACAATCAAATCAAAACAAACCCTTGAAACAACTTCAGGCTATTGTGGGATATCAGTACAGACAGAAGGGGAATCATCTAGTGTTCCAATAGGATTTTAATAACATATTTCTCAGTAAAGATTAAAACAATTAACTAAAGTAACATCTGCTTTTTTGCCTTACATTCAATTAGCTGTGAAACATCTTTTGTTTTAAAATTATATTAGAAGGAAAAAACTATACATATTCTAACATTTTTATGTATCATAACTAGATGTCTCACTGCTGCTCGTGACTGGACTGGCTTATGGATAACAGTCACAAAAGGCCACGTTTCATTATATAATAATTTACTTTCTAGGCACAATCTATGAGGTCAACACATCAGAGGCAGAACAAGGACAGCTCTGCCGTATGTTATTTTTGAAATAATAATTAGCTAAAAAATGTTTATGGCCCAGAATATTCAATTTCAAGTAGAGTTGAATTTTATTTGTCAAAGAAAGTAACACTTCTCAGAAGCTTAAATTCATTTTGAAGTTGTGTAAAAGCGCATCAATAAAGTACTGAGAAAAATAAGTTATCCTGTTGATTCACTTAGAAAAACTAAGGCAAAACTAAGCCTAAATGATGAACACAAAGGCATCAAATCTGACTCATCCTCCACAAGGAAGGGCATGCTGTTGTCACATCTTCAGTATCCCTTTGCTGAAATGTCTTATATAACCTGTTAAAGAACACTTCAATATAAGGTAAGTATCTGCAAGCATGTAGAGAAAGCATCCAGGGAAAGAATTTCCAAGGTACATGGAATAGCTGATTAAACAGCAGCAAAGGACAACATGCAAAGCTTACTGAGTCTGCACAGCTAGAAACAGGACAGCAGAAGAAACAAGGACATAGAAGATATTTTGTTAGAGTCTTCTGCCTTCTATTTGATATTTGGTAACAATTTGTCTGCTACCATAATTAACATTGAATGCTAGGGTCTGTTGGTCATCGTGTAGAGATAAGCTCCCATTTGTGGAACAGTCTAGTTGAAAAGCTGAAGAGAATACCAGGAAGCACTACACTGAGGAGAAATGGCTTGCATCGTAACATTCCTTTATGTGGAAGGCTTTTGCCCACTGTCCACAGATGTCGTCCTTTTGGATTGTAAATATATTTCCTGAACTTTGATTTCTCCTGTGCACCCACTGCTAGATAGTAGGGGGGGCATAATGCTTAACATATTCATTAGTAACATGGATGATGGAACAGAGCGCATTCCCAGCAAATTTGCAGATGATACAAAACTGGGATGAGCACTTGATGCACCAGATGGATGTGCTGCTGATCAGAGGGACCACAGCAGGCTGGGGGAAGTGGATAAAGAGGAATATCATGAAGTTCAACAAAGGGAAATGCAAAGTCCTGCACCTAAATGGAAACAACACCGTGCACCTGCACAGCCTAGGGGCCAACCAGCTGGAGAGCAGCTTTTCAGTAAAAGGCTCTGAAGGTCTAAGCAGACATCAATCTGACCATGAGCCAGCAGTGTCTCCTTGCAGTGAAGAAGCCCAGCAGCTCTTGTGCTGTATTAGGAAGAGCACTGCCTACAGGTCTGTGGAGGTGATTGCTCTTTATTCTGCATTGCTGAGACGTAACAGGAGTGCTGGATCCAGTTCTGGGCTTCCCCAAGAATGACAAGGAGGGATAAATGAGTCCAGGATGGGTCATAAAGATGATTTAATCAATTGCAACATTTGTCACATGAGAAGAGATTGAGGGAGCTGGAATTGTTCAGTCTGGAGAAGAGGAGTCTTGGGGGGGATGTTCCCAGTGTGTATAAATAGCTGATGTGGAAAAAAGAAGACAGAGAAGGGCTTTTCTCATTGGTGCCCAGAGAGAGGACAAGAGGACCTCCCCTTGACACTACCCAACTTTCTTCAATGGAACTGTCTCTTCCACTTGATTTTGCATTTAAATGAAAATAATGCAAGTAAGTACAGAAGCCGCACAATATGATATTTAGAATCTAGTAACTGAATACGTATATTTGTGAATGTTAGAAATAAACAATGTGTGGGGGGCCAATGGAAGACATTAATGTCCTTTGTGAGTTTAAAATGAAGCTTTTAAAAACATTCAAGGCATGTTTATGCTCTTCTCTGGGAGAAGACTGAAGTCTGCAATGCACCTAACATAAAGATAAATGGATGGAAGACTACAAGATTCCTGTATTGTAATTCTCTTGTCTTCCGTTGTATGAACATGACTCAAGTCATTTTATTGTTCATTGTTTCAGTTTTCACATATGTTAGATAGGGAACACACACCATTCTGGCAAAGGCATTGTGAAAATTAAAACTCATGACTGTATTGTGCTTCACAAACCCAGAGCTGTGTAGAAGAGTTAAACTGTTCTTTCACATGCAGGAAACATGCAATATGCCTCTGTGTTAAGGTAATCGTACTGTGATTGTTATGATTAAAAACAGACCCATATTTATAAAACTACCTTTAAGAAGTTCCTATAATTCACCTAAGTACTCACTTTTCCAGATGAAATTTTCCAGGCTAAGTCTCATTCTTAAGGAGAATGTCTTGTTAACAGCTGTTAGCAAAAATGAGGCATAGTCACTCTGAATATTAAAAAGAAGTGGTAAATTGTTACTTCTATTCTCTCTTTCAAAGAAAGCTAATTGTGAAAGTCTAGATTATTGTGTTTTATTATTTTTAAGGTAGTGTGTGATCATGTAGCAATATTATTGTATGTTATCTCAAAGAACAGAGTTAAGGTTGTGTTTATAACCTTCATTATTAATATTACCTGAATTTTTCTTGTGTAAGCTTGTGCCCTCAACATTCCCCTTTATAGTAATTTGTATGTAGAAGAAAACAAATTATTAACATTTATTAATGTTTCAGGAAACAAATTTATTTTCTGTGTGATTTTTATCGTAAAAGAAATCAATATCATGACAAAAGGTAGCGTTTGCATTATGATTTTTATAATATTTATTGCTTTATGCCACCTAGTGGACTTTATTTGTGTTATGTTTCATCTTTAATAGCTGCAAAACTTAAACCCTGTAGCAGATGCAATTCTAGTATGACTTTTTCATGTTTCTTGACACATGATTGGATAATGGAAGATCTCACGATGAAGCATAGTTGCTTTGTGAGACTCTTTAAAATGGAAGGAATTAAACAAACTTAAATAACAATAACAAAAATAACCGATGTTCAAAATGTTATTACTAATTTGAACTGATGCCAGGATCTTTTTCAGTATTACATATGTGTTTGTTCTTAGTTTGGCTGAAGTTTTCAGTATGAATAACGAAGCACTGAAATAAGTAAACAGGGCAAAAAATAACTGGCAGCACAATAACGCTGGGTGGAGTGTTTAAGGATTATAATATTACACTAAAAGGAATAATTGCAGTTCTGGGATTTCACTGTCCTAATGAAACATTGTTGCCTTCCAGGCCAAGTTTATTTTCAAAAGGACTGGATTTCACTTGTTTGTTTTGTTTTCAATTAAAAGGAAAAAAAAAAAGCCCATCTCTTTGCTGGACAAGGAGAGTTTTAATATTTCAGAAATGTTTCATCTATAATGTTGATGTTAACTGTGAGGTCATTTGTTTTAATTTAATTTGGAAAAACAAAAGGTGTTACTAAATAACAGCTTTTGAGTAACATGTTCTAACCCCGCCTGTTGTTAGCCAGGCAGTAAAACTAATTTATCCACTTTATCCATTCACATACGCAGCCATTCAAGTGCTAAATTGTCTGTAGTAGGTCTGTATAGCAGGAGGTTACTGCTCCTAGAGGGAAGTAGTTGTAGCAAATGGGCTGAGACAAGCGTTTCTGATGGCTGATTAATTCTGTCACAGAAATTTGGCAAGCATGCATCTTCATGTACAATGTGGCCAATTGTCAGTCTTTACAGTGGATCTTGTATCTTTTACCAGTTTTTAACTTTTTTGTCAGGGAACTTGGTATCTTGGTATCTTAAGTTTTTGTCAGGGAACTTGGTATCTTGAATCTTCAGGCAATGACATTTGTGTTTTGACTTTCGCTGAAGAAATTATAGCTTTTCCATGCTAAATTAGAATATGTTGAAATTACTGTGACCCTACATATGTAAAAAAATAAGAACATGTGAGAAAAAAAACATTTAACTTCCATTAATTTTAAAAATAAAGATTTTTAAATGCAGCCAGGATTTTAGGATTTGGATTGGCAGTATTGGCAATATTGCGCATAGCTTTGGCATGGTTTATCTGAATGTGGGCATTTGGCATTCTGGCGATTCATTTCAGTCATCAATGAATCTTCCAAATATGTTATTTTCTCCTGGTGGAGTTCCACTGGAATTGAAGTTGCCAAACCTATTTTTACTTGTAATTCTGACTTTAAATCAGAGCTCCAAAAGAAAAATTTAATTAGTTCTTTATAAAGTCCAGTCCTCATTCATATAAGCAGTTGTGACTGGTAAATTCAGATGTTTTATAATCTTCTGTAATCTTAGGAGCACCAATTCTGTTCTACATGTCCATCTTACACCTGCCATGAAGCAGAAGGTAATAGTAGAAGAGAAAAAAAAAACAACCAACCCCCACCCAAACTCTAATGGCTTTACCGTCAAGATTTTGAAGTAGGAATAGTAGTTGCTTGAAGGACAGATGTTCCAGCAAAAACAATATACTTTTACACTGCTGTCAGGCTGCTGAACCATAGAAGCCAGGTTTAACTAAAAAGCAAATCTACAGAGGCCCCTTCTGCTGAGTTGTATTACACTGTGCTAACAGACTGAGTTTAATCTTAGTCTGTAGATATAGACAACCTGAAACACAGCACCATTGTCAAAAAAACAGCACGTGCTTTGTGGCTGTTCCTTTGCCTCTTTGTAATACTAGAGGCTTTGTGTCAGAGTGTAATGTTTCATTTTTATTAAATATTTACCAACAATCTATTGGCCATATGTCAGAGAGTTTGCATGGTGACAGACTCAGTATTCGTCACCTTTTCAAGAAGATTCTGTCAAATCTGTAGTGTTATACAAGTTCACAAAGCCTTCTCAGTAACCCAGGTTTTGTTCTCTGTGCTGTCTTTGCTAAATTGGTGTCAGTATCACATTTGTGCTCTCTTGAAATGGTTTTCAGGAATGAGCTTCTCAGGACTTTTCTGTGAGGTATCATGGACGATGTCAGGATTCCTTTCTTTAGTACTGTTTATCTGATCGTATTTGTCTTCAATTATATTTGAAGTGTGGAGACACTTTCCATATGGGAACATTATTAGTCAAATGATATAATAATATTTAAAAGGCTCTTTCCCTTCCTTTGTTGTTAGGATTATTCACCAATCTGGTTCATTTTATATGCTGTTACAGAATAATCAACTAAAATGATGGAACTCTCTCGCAAGTTAGATATTTATATCGTTTGGTTAAGGTTCATATTTTGTGAATGGGGAAAAAACACCAATACACTTGTTAAAGCTGAATGTCTTATTGATTTAACATATTGTAGTTTCAAGACAGCGTATTCCTCTTTCCTAGTCTAAGGGTAATTATTATTTTCCATGTTTTCTGATGCAGAATAATTTTTATGTAAGATGGTAAAATAGTGACAGCAATTACAGTTAATTGGAAGCTAGTAACTTTCTAATTTCCATAATTTTGCATGACTGTAAACAGGTATGTTTACATTCTGAAATGCAGAAAAATGATTAGATTTCAGTATAAAAGATGTATTTTATTGTCATGATTACGAATACCAACATATAACAGTTTCAAACAACAGATGAATGTCTTTGATTACCTGAAGGAAAAGGGAGGGCTTCAAAGAATTGGTCATTTTCCATGATTTATCTATTCAAAGTAGAATTTTCACAGTTTGTGTCTCTAATATCATGTACAGCATATGCCCCAAAAGGGACAGAGTTATGCCACATCCAGCATCTAGGTATGCCACCTGGGGAGGTTTCCCTGCTAGGAAATGCATTCCGTAGCTTCTTTCCCACCAGTAAAACTTCCTCTCTGTATGTCCATCTCATGACCCAGCGTAGTTTCAGTTGGAAGTAGTTGGGGCTAGGAGTAATTTATCCAACAATGGTAACTCTCAGTGCCCACTAGGCAAATGCTTCACATTCACGTCACTTATCCCTTGAAGATTATTTAAGGATGAAGAGCCGTATGCCCCATTACCAATCTGTAGTGCAGGCAGTATTTGGATGAGAAGTCAGGCTGACACAACTTCTTTTATTTCCAGTTTTTCAATACCTTGATCAAAGTTTATGAAGCAGTGTGGAGGGCACGACAGTTTAGGACAAACAAGAGGAGGTCAGAAATCATGCCATGACTTGAGATAGATATGCCCAGACACTTGACATCTTTTTTTTCTGTGACCCAACACTAGGCAATAAATTAACACCGTAATTTTGTTACCTCATGAAAGATATGCTGGACACACAGATTTCTGTGACACACAGGGAGATGAATTATGTGATTTTTGTTGAGTAAGCAGTATTTATTTTCATTTTCTTCTTTTTCTTTTTTTTACAGGTAGTGAGAACAACAGAGCCGTAATCTAAAATCCAGCTAGAGAAGAAAGCACAGTAGCAACAGGTTTTTCAATTTTTTTAAAACGTATTATTATTCTTTTACTGTAAGCTTTTATAGAGTTTCTGGACATTGACAAAATATCAAAATGAAAAGATTGGTCACTGAATAGCTGTGACATGATTAACAAAACCGGTAAAGGTACTGCTACAATTGAAATTCATGGCCATCTCAACAGCTCTGTTTTTGTCATGTTGCATGCTGTGGGTACTTGAAAAAACACACAAAAACTTATAACTGAAATTCTTCTGTTCATGGTACCAGATGGATTGCAAGCAAACATTCTTGTCAAATAAACTTATCCTACCTTTTAGAAAGGAATGTTACAGGACCAGTTCCTAAGCTGTTGTTCAGAATTATGTCCTGAAGAAATGCTAATTCATCCTGTTCAGTTCAGAAGCAAACAAAAACCAACCAACCAAACCAAAAAACCCAAAACAAAACAAAACCAAAACCATACACCAAAAAATACAATAAAAATAAAACAATGAAAAGCCATAACAGAGTGAAGGCTGAATGCCTTTAATGCAGTACTGGAGTACACATAACTCAAAAAAAAAAATATTTTAAAGGGCATGAAACCTTGTTTATGATAGGACAATTGATCTTGTTTTGACTTCCACATTACTCACAACTGAACTCATTACATAACATTTTTTCTAGAATGAATTTCTTACCATCACCCTATCCAGAGTGGCTGTAAAACCCAACAGCTGTGTGCTTACGTGTAACTGAACAAAAGCACAATCTGATATAGTTTTCAAAGAAAAAATAGATAAGATTTAAAGAAAAATTAGAGAATTATGGATAATGAGTCAATCTGTAGCAGCAGAATATCGCTGCCCTCTGCAGAAGATTACTCTGGCTTTAGGTATAAAGTAAATTTGCAACAACCTTTTCATGCAAGTATTAGTAGTATGATGGCAGTGTATGACTAGTTTAGATATTCTCACAACAACAAGAGCATATGTCTCAGTATCTCTCCTCAGATCTGAACAGCGGTTTTTTGTTTGTTTGTTTGATCTGTTTTTTTTTTTTTAAACTAATGTATAAGGAATGGATTTTCTTCAGGCAATAATAACAGATTAGGCATATGATCAAAAGCGATCATGCAGATAAGGGTGTTTTAAAATTTATCTTTTACAGTTTACTGTTTGTTAACTGGCAGGCAAAATACTTTGCAATCTAGCTGACCAATTCTAAATCATGAGGAGCAAAGAGAATCACGAAAATGAAACTGTCCATATCTATCTAAGCACAATGAATCAATATGCTTAGTATAGCTCAGTTTTGCATAGTGGGAAAATTCACCAGCTGCAATCGAATCACTTAAAACACTGAGTTCAGCTTGGAGGCTCTAGAATACAGATTTGTTCCTCTCCTCTGAAGTACAGACTATTGGCATGTGAGGATGTAGATGAGATAGAACTAGATGCTCTCAAGACAGTCATCTTTGCTGCTTGAGTCAGATAATTGCTGCTAGACATAAGTTAGTATGAATGTCATTTATAGAAACAAAAAAAATCCTCCATCAGTTTTGAGTGTCCAAACCTGTAAAAGAAAACAAAAATGCAACACTTGAAAAGTGCTCATTTTTCACATTATATTCTCTCTACCATGTCTCTCAGGGACAAAATGAATGATATACAGCCAAATGAAAACTTAAAAAAAAATCTGGAAAGCCTTTGTTTAAAATGATTTTATTATCTGTTTTATGTAACAGTGGAAAACTTTCAAAGATATATATATAGTTTTTGCAAGCAGCTTCTTTTCTGAATGAAGATCATTCTTTAATCAATAATAAAACAAAAAATCAATGTCTACCAATCAGTTCCCTATAATAGCTACCATGTGCTAAACACCATTTTTTTGTATCTTCTGAGAGCGCGCATTTATGAATTCTTTGTTAGCGAGCTTTTAGTTCCTTAGCTCCTTAATCTTTCAATATAAGAGATTAACAATGTCAGAGGTGATCTGAAGCTGACTCAACTGCTTGTTTCTTTTGGGGCTGTGACTAGAAGCCCTAAGGAATGGGCTTAGGCAGAGCTCATCTCCCAGATGGCTGAGACCCAGGTGTTTGGTGTCAGGAGAAGCCCCTAGGAGAGATGAAAGGTGTGAGCCATTAAAGAAGGCGGAGATGGGGGCTTTGCAGGGGGCTGTAGACTAGGCTGCAGCAGCCCTGAGCAGGAAGGAAGATAGATGTTCATGGTTATAGTTAAAAGAGGACTTTTGTAAAGCCCCTGAGGTAGAGGGAGAAGTCTGTGACTCTGGGCAAGACAATGAACTCAGTGCTTTGTTACAGAAAGAGATGTAGTTACTGTGTGACAGTTGAAAATGAAGCAGTATTTATTTTAAGGGCTCTGAATATAAATAAACTGCTTCCAGAATTCAAAAGATAGCTGAAGGTCCATCTCAAGCCAGAAAAGAGTGCCCTAGCTCAGTTCTTATCTGCTGGGAAACCGAGTATTAGAACAATCTATCTTCTCCTGCTTCACTCTCTTGTGATGCCCACAGCAATCAATGAAGGACAGAAAGGCCTTGTGCATGCCAGGTGCACAATTCAATAATCATCCTCCCACAAAGGAGGTTCAACTCCTCCTTTGTTGCCAAGGTTCAGGGAATAGAGTGTACAATCAAGTACAATAGCTTTCTTCATAAATTGTATGTCTGTATCTCTTTTAGTCTACAGCAGTGTGGTGTAACATTTTGGTAGCTGGGAGAGCAAGTAGCTTTTTCCAAACCTGTAATAGCTATTCCAAATCGATTCCTAAGTGTTAGAGTGATTCAACCTTCACCTTCTCTGCCAGCGTATGAAACATCAGCAGCCACGTATGCTTTGAGTTCTCGCCAAGTGCACTTATGATTCAAGAGAAAATAATGAGGAAAAATGTCTTCATAGCTATTGCATATTAAAAAGACCTTGAGAATTTTGTATGAGGTAGATTAAGTTATCTGCAGTGAACAGGAAATATCTGAGTTAAGGAAGCTACTAGAAATGGTAGTTCTTTAAACCTGTCATGTACTCCAGTCCCAGATTGTCTGAAAAGCTGTTTTTAAAGAAGTGCAACAGTTTAACAATGTAAACAATATTCTGAACCCTTTCTTTCTTTCTAATGTGAAGATAAGCACAGATGATCAAGAGTATTTCTAGCATTTGCTATGTATCGCTTTCATAACTCTTCTTTGACTAATAAATATATGGCAAAATTCTTCAGTGTAAAAGGATAAAGTAAAATTACAAAATAGGAACTTTCAGAAACATGAAAAATGTTCCAAAACCCATTAATGCATCAGTTCATTTTAAGTTTCCACAAATGACAAGCATCTTAAAATCAATTACTATTATTTCTGCCCTTTGCAGAATTGTACAAAAGCATTTTTAACAAGATGCAACAGGAAAGCCTTGCCATGCTCTCCCTGGTGATTTAGAATTCTGATGTACAAATCTTTGTCTCTAGTGAATTTTGATACAAGCCATGAAAAAATGGGTCAACTAGCATTTCTTTCCTTCTCCAAACAATGGCTGCTTTGCATTCCTGGCACTAATATTTTGAGAGTATATAAATAAATGAAAAAAATATTTCATTTAATTAATTTACGCATGTTACTCTAAAGCCAGACTGTTTCAGTGGTCTAAGCCACAGATAAGACTTCAAAACCAGAAATGATATCAGTCTGCTCCTAAATTATATTATTAGTTTTTTTAATAGTATGTTAATGTGAAGCTTTTTGTTCAAGCATCAGATAAACAGAAATGAGTGTAATCCAGACCTAATCTAAGGTTCCATCTCTTTTCAGATTGTTGAGAGAAGTGTGAGTTGTAAGATAACTTTTTTCCTTACAGATATGGGAACAATCATTATTCACTTAATGAAAGGAAACAAAACAAAACAAAAAACCTATACAACAGAAAGCCATCTAGGATGAAATTATTTCCCTGAAAAAATGTTGTGCTGTGATAATTGTAACCTCTAGAGTAATGGGCTTTATAAAAAGAATTGTTGACAGACCTTTTGCAATTGGGTACTTCAGTTACTTTGGTATTTCATTTGGTTCTATTCTTAGGCATGCAAAGTATCTGTTTCAAGAACTTAATTCACAAATTGATCTGCTTTGAAATGGTGAAGCATAGCAAAATATGTTAACACAAAAGAACTTTTGTTTGTAGAATCAGATAAAGAATGTTAATAATAGACTTGCTTGAAACTCTTTATTAAATGCAAATCAGAAGCTATAATTTTCTTTTTTCCAGTCCCTGCCTCCCCTTTTCTTGGTGGGGCATACTTTCTTAGAAAAGACACTTTCTGTATGTTTTTGGCACTCTGCATGTATGTACATGCAAAAAAAACTGTAAGAAACATTTTTACTTAAAAGTTTATTGTTAATATAATGATAGCTCTATGTATGTTAAGCAATACTTCAAAAACAGTTGTCTTGACAGTGATGACAGAATTTTGTTCTTGTGTAGTTCAGGAGCTTCTAATTTTTACATCTAATAAAAGAACAGAAATTATTAAATTTTAAATATGATCCTTTTTGTTACTGTGTTGCAACAGATTGTAGTTGCCTGGAGGTCCTATTGCTGATCTGCAGTGCACACATGTTTTTCGTAAAGCATAATTGATTTCATGCAGCTGGCTGAAATCTCCAGTAGAAGATAAAAAGTGGAAAGGTAGTCTGTCTGCATGTAGTGGTAGTTTACTGCAAAAGAAAAACAGCAAAATGGAGATAAGTAAGTAAACAATTATCTTCTCTATTTATTTACTTTAATTATGGTAAAGAGACTTTTTTTAGTATTTTAAAATTATGTTGTAATAGAGGGTGTATCATAGTTTTTCTCTAGGTTATGTAGAGTTGCTGGAAAACTGATTTTCAAGGAAAACTGCAATTTAGTTTAGCAGTCATTCAACCAGAATTAAAAATCCTGAGGTTTCTTAAAAATGTTTTAAAATCAAATCTCTAGTATAAAAATAATTGCATTCTGTCAGAGGGTAGGAAACTGTATTGTAAAAGAAAAGCTTTGTTACTTGAGCTTCTACTTCACTAAGATTTGAGTTTATAAGGTGATAACTTCTTGCATCGGTTATGTACAAAGGAAGAGTTCTGAACTGTGCTTCTAAATTTTGGCCTTCAACAACAACCTGTTTCCAAATAAAATGAGGACTGAATAAAGTGAAGCTGACCCCCCCTTGGGATTTATGTCTAATGCTGTGGGTTTAACTTGTGCTCTCTGTCTGTGAAATGAGACGTATGATTCTGTACAATAAAATCTCCTCATGATTCTGCACAGGAAAAATGGTCCTTAAAAAGTATGTTACATTGTTGCAGGACAACTTACCAGTTGATCCTAAACTACATGAACCTGCAGGCTAGGGTTGGTGAGAGATCAGTTGAAGGTGAATGGGCCAGGGGTTGTTTTTTTCTTGCAGTATATAAAAGCCAGAAAACAGGTGTTACCTCAATGCTCCGTGGAATGCAGAGAGCTTTCCTCTTTTTTTCTACAGTTTAGATGACATAAAAGGATCAGACAAACATGAGTCTAGGCTGTCCTTCGCAAGAAAGTAACATTATATACTTTATCACTAAATGCTGAAGTCATAGTACTGTCCAGGACAGAATTCAATGTTAATGGTGCCAAAAAATATGAAAGCAAGATTATTACTGGAAATACTGTATACAAGTAGCTGCTTGCCAGCTCTATGACAGGAATGGTAATGCCTTAAGGTGCAAGAGCTAATTATAATAAAAAATAAAATATGCTCTTTAAAGTCACCACCAAACCGGCAATACTTGATCTGTAACTCTCCATTTCAAAATAAATTTGTTATATTTCCTATTCAGTCTCATTTTCATTGACTGGAGCTTGAACGTGTAGCTTTAGGTTTGAAATTTAGTTAAGTACACTGACAGAAAATTAAGCATTTAATTACATGTGAATGTGCTAAAATAATAATACAAAATTTGAGTGTCCCAAGCACTGATTGAGCAGTCAGTACTAGGGTAGGCTAGAAACACTGTGTAAATCAACAATTTGTGCTCCAGCTAGGAGTTTTCAGTTCCTTACCGTTCAAAATATCTGAAAAATAGGAAGTTAAACACTGCACGTTTGTGTTTTTACGCATGAAATTTATTGAAAATGTCCTTTGGCCAGAGATGGCACCTAACCAATAGGTAGCCTGATTCAAATATTAATTAATTAAGATTTAGAATGGGCTTAGTTATTTGTTAGCTCTTGAGAAAAATGTGAATCATAGAAGTGACAACAATTTTACAGCTGATGGATAAAGGAATCCAGAAATGGGCCCAGCATAATAGGGTTCTCATCTTCCTGTAGTACTTGGAACTAGTTATCTAGTTGATTCTTGTTCTCTTATAATGGGTATGATCTAGAATCATTCCCTCTCTCGCTCATTAAATCACTAGAGTTTTAGTAGGTTCTGTATATCTTCTACAGCATATAAAAAAAAAACTTCAGTATGTGTTAGTTTGGATGAAGTCAGATCACAGAATCCAATTTCCATGTTTATGCATAATGAAAGCATGAGTATCTTCATTTTAGTAACTCCTAAATTATGAAAACTGTTGTAAGGTAAGCGTACATGAAGGCTAAAATTCTGTTAGATACAGAGCATGGATAAAAGTTTTACAATTAGCTGTACAATCACGAGGGAGAAACTGCCAAGTGCTGTTGGTGCTTCCTGTCCTTTGTGAAGAGGGAGAATAGCTGGCCAGTAATTTCTAGAAAGCTGTGGATTTTACTTTAAGGTTTACCATTTTAAATCTGTTTCAGAAAACTCTACATCTTATAGTGTTAATTCTCTTTGAGCATCAAAAAGCCTTTGGAATAACTTTTCTTGTTCATTGTGTTTATCATAGGTGAGCGCTCTCCCATGTTCCAGGTCTTAGAAATTCAACAGTTTTTGTCGCCTTTTCACAGCAGTTCATTCAATTCTTACTGTTAGTCAGCATAACACATAAAGATGTGAACTGTGACGCTGAGCAGAGTTCCTGGAAAAAAGTATGACCAAGTTGCTATTTAATTTATAACAGAAAAGAACTCTTAGCCTGTTAGCAATGAGTAAGCAGCAAGCCTGCAGTTGAAGAACTGAGGTTAGGGATTGTGTTTGTTTGTTTTTTGTGGATCATTGAAGTCTACTTTTCTTTTGAAGTTCAGCTTCTCATCGTGTCCTTAATTAAATTTATTTAGAAACAGCTGTAAGTTGACAGTCTGTTCTTAGCGTATATGTTTCTAAAGGTTGAACATTGTTTAAAAGCAGGAACATGAACTGTCCTAGTCACTGGAAGCTTGCATCATTATTAGGAATGTTTCCTTCTCTGATAAGATTTGCATGGTAGTTGTAATGGTGAGTTTAATGAGAAGTCCATTTCTTGTACTATGCCAGGTGATGTAGTTAAAAGCAAAATAGTAGGCACCCTGAAAGAGCTGAATACGCAGTCTGACTGAGCAGAAACAATTGAATAAGTGTAAAGAAGCAATAGAGGAGCTGCAGGTAGCTTAATAGATGTCATCAATCAGAGAAGCAAGACAGAAAATGTAGCATGGTGCTTGTGGCCCCTCTGCACTAAAAGTGGGATTAGAGCTGGATCTAGTGCAGTAGCATGTTAGCAGCTGCAGGCTAAGGCATAAATGTAGATAGTCTATTTGGAAACAAACAAGGCTAAAAGTGGATGAAATGATGTTCACTTCTAGAGCTTGATACATATGTCCTTTCACGTTCAGTTTTCCTACCCGCTTTGTGCATATTTCTAATAGTGCCAGCATTTTTGTAGTTTCTACCTTGCAATGCAGCATGAGGAAACTCTGAAAAAGTGATGCAAGATCCAGCTTTCTAAGGCTTCATGGTTTCGGGCATGCTGCTACCCAAGTGATCTGTAAGAATTTTCATATGTCCCATTAAAAATGAAATGAAGTAAAAATAAAAGGAAATAAGTGAAATGAACAAATGATTTTGCAGATGGAAGACAGAAATGAAACAAACAAAAAAAGAAGTACTTGAGCTACTTGAATGTTGCTAGAAGCTTTGGAGAATGCTCTAGTTTCTTTTTATGATGAGAAATGACATTTTGCAGTCTATTGTAAGTGCAAAACAATTGTGGACTACTGTTAGGATGTCGATTCTGAAACATTACCTATGAATTCTATTACTTTATTAGTTATGACAATCTCATGTCAAAATATCATTGCGAATTTTGAGCTGTGTAAATTTACAAATGGAATACCTGGTAAGGCATAATTCCAGCACTTTGCATGTTGTCTGAAAGAGGCCTAGGGATTAATTGCTATTTTTGCTCTTGTTAGGAGGTGATTATTACCTTTTCAGCTCACAAACATGTTTAGTTGTGTTTTCATATCACAGTGATATTCTACTCTGGTGGAACGGTTGGACTGAGTGACCATGGGGCCTCTGGAACGTTTTCCAGTTGAGTTTATCTGGGACAGGCCACAAAAACATGTATCGTAATTACGAGGCAAACATCTGTGGTTTGAAACTGGAAGTCTTGCTTCATCAAACTACAGTTTATTTTTCCATTATAAATCTTCTGCTTCAATTGTTGCACCAACTTTGTGGCTTTATGCATAATTATGTTTAAACATTATCGCTTTGGATCGTCAGTGTTATCTCAGAAATTACTGAAGTAGTTGGAATGATTCTGTCATGGGTATCTTCCTAAATGAGCAATTTGTGTAGCGTTTAAAAAATTCCTTTTATCTTGTGATATGTATGTTGTTAATGATGAGATTCATGGATGGATGTTATCATGAATAATCATTTAGGATATTACCAAGATAGCTATATGATAACCACAGTATTCTTTCCAAAGGATTTCCTGAGCAACTGGACTTCTTAGAAAAATGCTCATTTTCAGTCTTTCAATTTGCAAACTTCACGTTGAAGTTCGATAGGATTTTAAACTTAAGGTTTCAGAAGTTACTGACTTAGAAAGCTGAGTGTCTCGAGACTTTTTGTCTTGGTAAAACCCATTTACTTGAATCTGATTTGATACAACAATCAGATATTATATAGTAGGTGCGTAAAGTGTTTTCTGACCTGAGTTTATTCCAGTTGGAAAGAGGAACTTGTTTCCTTTTGTCACAGATTCATACATAATGTTTTGCACTCATTTACATGTGGTGTTGCCATTCTGGTGTAATTCCACACTGATTTGTGGAAAGTGGCCTGATTTACCTTTCTGCAGAAAAGTTTACTAAGAAAAAAAATAGCTTCTGGCTAGATAGGAATAGAATAATCTTAGGAAAAAGTACAGCACTGTGGAAGGATATGAGGAATTATGTCACAGAGTTTAATTCTGCCTTATTTGATAGCATCAGAAATGTGTATTTGATATTAGATCAGTTATGCTGTACTTGGACTGTTCAGGTAGGACTGCAAGGAAATGAAATACTAGCTGCTTCAAGGTTCAGTGTGTGCCACTTGTTCATGATCCTAATTATGTGAAAAGGTTAACTTTCTTCAGACTTCCCAAACTATTTTGCAGTGGATTTTGTATGATAATTCATGATAACTCAGTGACTGGTGGGTTGAGGATTTCAAATCTTTTTTTTTCTTGTGAAGTGAGATTTTATTTTTTTTTTTCCCAAGACTGTTTTTGCTTCCTTGCTTGTGTGTATCTGTTCTGTCTTCCGTGTATGTTGGAAATAGCAGAAGAATTACAGGAATCATGATTATTACAATGTTCACTTGATTCTTTATTTCAACACTATCTACTGGTAGTTGATATCATGAAATAGCTGAATTTCTAAGAGCTTAATGACTTTATGCCAAACTTGAAACTACACTGTCTTGTGCTTGTATATATTCTTATAGTGAGCAATATGGCTCACACTTCAAGGCTAAGAGGACCAAATAATTCTTCCATCTTTCCAACGGTTTAAAAGAAAATACCTGCAGAATCTTTTTTCCAAAGTGAATCTGAATTAGAAGGGAAAGTGAGCAATGCTTAGCTTTAAAGGGCCATTTTCTCCGGTATCAGTGTTTACTCTAGGGCAGGAAAAGGTGTCCGTTTCTGGCCCTGTGTGTCTGGTAGAAGGTTTCCAGGCTGTCACCTCATCTCATCAGCCTGGTAACGGACCTGAAAACGTTTCCTGGGTCTGTGTGACAGAGCTTCAGCTAATGTACAATCTACAGTCATACAGGAGCTGTATAGTAAGGGGTGAATTCTGGTACTATGCAAAGCCTCATTGACACCATTCCCTCATTTGAAAGGAGAGAAAGAGAGACCAATATGTCTTCTTCAGAGACCTATAGCATTTCTCAAGCTGGTGGAGGCTTTTCAGGGCATGGATGATCCACAGTAATCTCTAGCCTGACTGTTAGGAATGGTCTGCGTAAAGAATATGGTGGCTAATAGAAAGTTGAAAATGTATTGCTGTCCTCATGCTTTCCTTATGACTTTGTTGTCAATGTACTTTGTTGTCCATTTGACCAGCAGAAAGCCTTTCTGCTCTGTTTATATTCAGGAGTGGAAGAACTGGGGTCTCCAGCAGACAAACTGAGCCTTCCTGTGAAGGGAACCTTTGGGAGTCTCTGGTGCAACTGCTAATGTAAGGAGGAGGCTTCATAATAGCTACTGGAAATAGAATATTGAGTAGTGATGTTTAGGTTTTGGTAATACTGAACTGCAAGTCTAGGCATGAGTTGCTATCAGTATTTTACTTCAACTGAATCAAACACTTGCCAGCTCTTTTACTGTTGTCCAATGTTGGATAATAAATTCAAATGTCTGCCTCAGTTGAAAACTCTGAAACTAGCTAGTTGAGTTGAGCTTCCTGGGCAGTTTTCTGTTTTGCTCAATAAGGAGAAAATGAAGCTTTTGTCCTATAGTGCAAAATGCTCATTTTTATTATTTATTTGTGTGAATAACAATATTAAAGCCAGGCATTTAACTAAAAATATGTCCTATTGCAATTTGACGCCCATGGTTGCACCCTAGATCTTTATGTACTGAAGTGGATTCTTTACTACAAAAAGCTAGACACGAAGGAGAATGCACTTAACAGGCAGAACTCTCTAGGACACTGATATGAGTGAACCAAAAATAGGACTGGAAGAGCTGACGCACACAAATGCTGAGGTCAGAATGAAAACTGGTTTATCTGAAGATGGCATAAAGCAGAAGGAACTGACACTTTACCTCCGGCAGTTTTTCTGAAGCTGTGGTTGCTGCCTTATGTTGCAGCGGCTGTGTTATTTTTTTCATTTTCAGGTTGCTGTTAGTGGTGCTTTATTGGAAAAAAAAGAGTTCAACCTCTAGATATGCACATAATCCAGAAGAATTGTTATGTAAGAAAGTACTTGAGAACAGCTCTTTATTTATTCTCCCTGAAGAATGAACTTTTTAACAGTAACATTCTAGTAACATTTCAGGGGGTAAGGAGAACCCTAGGCAATATGATGTAGCACCTTTTGAGGCTCTTGTAAATTAATGGTGTTTTAATTGCAATGCTGGGATGAGAATTTTCTTTTGAAGACTTTCTGCCCTTTTGTAGAGTAACAGTTTCTGGCTGTTTTGAACTGGTGTGAATAGATATCAGTGGTAGATGAGGCTGCAATTCTTACTTCTACACTCATAGGAGTAGCGAGACCCAGAAATCATGATTTGCTCAGACAGATGGCACTTCTGTTTAGTATCTAGTGTCTCTTGGTATCAACTCTTTACAGGTTGTCTAGTAGTCATTTTTTCAGGCTTTATGCGAGGTTGTTTCAAAGATGAATTCTTGTATTCTTTGGGGGTGCATTATCGGTGTTTCCTTATTTGCATATGGTAAATGCAGGAATATGATGGAATGTTTTTGGTAAAGATACAGACTGATAGCAGCTAGGACAAATAAGATTTACAGGCAGTGTATTTCTTCATTTGAGCTAGGGGAAAAAAGAATCCATGAAGCTGGATTCTACACTTGGCCTTATAAATGGTTAATGTCAGTAGCTTAGAACAGTCAAGAAAAAAGACTGGCAGTGAGCAGCAACAGGTTAGTTTTTTGTCATCGTTTGTTTGGACCTCTTAGGCCTTTTAAAATGTAAATAAAGAGAATGTATTCCCTCTTTAAGGGGGGGAAAAGAATCATAGAATGGTTCAGGTTGGAAGGGGCCTTAGAAATGATCTTGTTCCAACCCCCCTGCCATGGGCGAGGGCACCTCCCACTAGACCAGGTTGCCCAAAGCCCCATCCAGCCTGGCTTTGAATACTTCCAGGGAGGGGGCATCCACAACTTCTCTGGGCAACCTGTTCCAGTGTCTCACCACCCTCACAGTGAAGAATTTCTTCCTTATATCTAGTCTTAAACATGACTGTTTTATCAGTAGTATTGTGAATGTGCACATGGGATGCTATGAAATTCATAAGCATCCTCAGTTCTGTCTCATTCATTCATCAAGTAATGGTTTACTTTTATGTGAGATTAGAAGTCTTGCTACAGAGGGAAAACCACCTTTGATACCAACATGAAAAGGCATTTCTATACCAAAAGATGAGTTGTCTATAAATAGGTAGCAGTGATGTTACTGCAGTTGAACAAAGTTCATTCCATTAAAAACAACAGTGAACTAGAGTAATGCTTAATAATTAATGAATATGATTTAAGTCCATTTTAAACTGATGGCAATTTTTAATGGCCCTGTAATATTTATAAGAAATTCTTACCTCCCGTAATTCTAATGAATGAATTTTCCTGACCTTTCCTGAAACTGAAACCTTTAAAATAGGTTTTCAGCTTGCTACTAAATGCTCTTTAGTTCAAAACCATAGTTTATTTGTATCATTTCCATAATGTCCTCAGGCTTGATAGACTTGCCTGTTTTGTTTGACGTAGCGTATTTTTTTTTCTGACTACTGACACCTTTCTATTTTAGAGGAAACAAAAACGCTATACACAAAACATATTTGACTGAAATGAATGCTATTTTGATGTTTCTTGTACAGAAAGTTTAGATTGTGTCAAAAGAATGTACTATGTGACAAAACTGTATACAGAAGGCTTTCATTCCACATTGCAGGTAGCAAAATTGTCTTGCTGTTAACTTCCTTGCTGCTAAGGCCCCGTTGTTCAGGGCCTTAACATAGTCCAGGCCTAAATGAGTTAGATTTTGATCTTACATGCTGTAATGTCTCTTTATATTTTGGAGTGTTCGGCAGAAGTGGTTTATTACTTTCAGAGATTGTGGAGTCATTGTGACTGTATGCAGAACACAGGAGTGCTCAGTGCTCCTGCCACATTCTGACATGGAGTTAACATCTGTCTGGAGCGTTCTCCCAGCAATCTTGGTGAAGACCTAGCCACACCAGAATTAAAACAACTTATTCGTCTTACTTCAGTGAATTATTTCCATTAAGGAGCTCCTCGCTAGGCAGCACAAAGATCATGTGTATTAATTTCAAAATAAATTCAGTCCACCATATTCAACTTGTTGCATGAGTACTGGAATACGCTTAAAGTCCATCATGAGTTGGAGGCAATGTGTATTCCTAGAAGAGCCATGATTGAAAAATGAAGTAGTATTGCTGATATGCAAGTGTATGATGCCCGCTTTTGTCACAGGACAACCTGACGTATCACCCTTCCTTCTTCCATCTCTTCCTCTCCTGTTAACAGATTGTGTGTGTGCCAGCTTCTCCAGCTAAGGGCTTAGGGTCTTTACAGATTTAGTAAAGGAGAAGCTGTTTGTTGATATCTCATACTGAATAAGGATCTGTATGTGATTTATAGGGAGTGTTCTGAATATTCAATGCTCTCGAATTGTGAATATTCAATGCTCTCAAAGCATGATAAATGCTTAAATCGCAGCTATGTGCTAGCCACTTATGGCCATTAGGGACTCAGAGTGAATGCTTTCTTCTGAAGGCAGGTATGCAGCTAAGACAGTGATTAGGTTTTTGTAATCGTTATATTCATTTAAGAGGAGACCTGAGTTCTTGGAAGCTATTATCCTGAGACTATTTGTGCTCAGAACTCTTATCATCGAGGAATATTCCAACTTATTCTGATGGCTGTTGTGGATCCAAGCTTGGCCTCTTCAGCTGAAATGAGACTATTGCAAAAAATGCAGAATATGTGAGGCCAAGGATGTGTGATGGAGTTCTGCATCATAATTTTTTGATTCCAATGCTCTTAATGTGTTTTAACCGATAACCAGATTGCAAAAATATAATCCCTTTTCCTGTTTTTGGGAAAAGAATCTTGGGGGGGGGGGGGGGGGGGGCAGGG
>WBMW01003217.1:231294-290769 GCA_013396635.1 Penelope pileata | reverse complement strand
GGGGGGGTGGAGACTGGGATTGGAAGCATATAATTTCATTCATCTTGCATTAAAGAATATTTGGCACCTAGTTTTACTGTTTTAGAAGTCTGTTATGTCAATGAAGACAATGAGCTTTAAGGTCACATTCATTTTTAAGAAGGGTAGAAAAGATGACCAAGGGAACTATTGACCTGTCAGCCTCACCTCTGCCAGGGAAGATCATGGAACAGGTCCTCCTGGAAACTATGCACGTGGAATACTGGAAGGTGATATGGGACAAACGGCATGTCTTCACCAAGGCAAATCCTGCCTGATCAACCTTCTATGATGGTGTAACTGCATCGATGGACAAGGGAAGAGCCACTGATGTAATCTCTCTGGACTTCAGTAAGGTCTTTGACGCAGTTCCTCACAACATTGTTTTCTTTAAATTGGAAAGATATAGATTTAATGGGTGGACTGTTCAATGGATGAAGAACTGGTTGCAAGATCATATCCAGAGAGTAGTGGTCAGTGGCTCAATGTCCAGATGGAGATCAGTGACAAGTGGTGTACCTCAGGGGTCAGTACTGGGACCAATGCTATTTAATATCTTCATTAATGACACTGACAGTGGGATCAAGTGCGCCCTCACTATGATTCATAGCCTGCTTTCTAAAATCGAGGTACTGCTTGGGTAATGTCAGGGAAAGTTATTATATAGATGCTAGAGACAAAGGTCAAATGCTTTCTTTTGTCATCTTTTGCATTAACGTTTATTTCATTGTGAAGAAAATAAGCGAATAGATATAATGCTAGCTGTAAGGGGACTGTGCTCTAAAAATTTCTGAAAATATTCAAAACTGAACTGGACACAGTCCTGGTCAACTGTTCTAGCTGATCATGCCTGAGCAGGGAGGTTGGACTAGATGGTCTCAAGAGGTGCCTTTGAACCCAGATGATTCTGTGAGTCTTAGTTTGCTTCCTGTTAGACTCTGAAAGGCGCTTTTCAGATTCCTTTGTGTCAGCACAAATAAAACATTGCTTGGAATCATGAAAAGAGTGCATTAACATCATATTAAGAGAAACAAAACTAAGAAGTCTTCAAATTAATGTGTTGGAAACACAGGAGTAATACACTGTTACTGTTCATAAGATACTTGTACCAATAATTCTATGAAGAAAGCTCTGGTCACAGTGACAGGGCACACTAATACTAGAAGCAAGTGAGTCATCCCTAACTCTATCAGAATGTATGAGAAGTTTTTGTTATGTTGTTACAGATTGTGAGAAATGAGTTTCAAATTTTGCTTTTACATTAAAACCCTGAAGAACCTAGTTGAAAATGTATCAATGAGACAAATGTTTCTCACAGTTTTCTTGCTGCAGCTGGAAGCAACGTGACCAAAAGATGCTGGATTCTGTTAGTAGAGATCTGGATCTTCAGTTCCTGCAGGTGTTTAGTCCATCTAAAGTCTGATTGCATTAGAGCAAAATATCTTACTCCTCATCTTCCCTAGTTCTTATCTGAACAGCTTCTGAAGTATGAAACTCAAATAACGCATTTCATCCTTAGTTCAGTGAAGATCTAAAAATGTGTTTTGTTTAAAGGGTTAGTAGGTGTATGGATCCCACTTTCCTCAAGGTACATCTGAGAGCAGTTCTACAGCTCAATATGAATAGAGACTGAAGACAGTAACGAAAGCTAAGTGTTAACAAGGAACAAAAAGCTTGAATATCTGGGAGAATATTAACTGACGAGCTTCAACAAATCCGAGTGTAAGGTCTTGCACCTGTGCCATGGTAACCCCTACTATCAGTCCAAGCTGGGGGACAAAAGGATAGAGCACAGCTCTGCTGAAAAGGACTTGGGGGTCCTGGTGGATGGCAAGATGGATGTGAGCCAGCGATGTGCCCTTGCAGCCCACAAAGCCAACTGGATCCTGGGCTGCATCAAAAGCAGCGTGGCCAGCAGGCCAAGGGAGGTGACCCTGCCCCTCTGCTCTGTGCTGTGAGACCTCACCTGGAGCACTGCGTCCAGATGTGGAGTCCTCAGCACAGGAGAGACATGGAGCTGTTGGACCACAAAAATGATCCAGGGAATGCAACACCTCCCCTATGAGGACAGGCTGAGAGAGCTGGGGCCGTTCAGCCTGGAGAAGAGAAGGCTCTGTGGTGACCTGATAGCGGCCTTTAAACATCTTAAGGGGAGCTATAAGAAAGAGGGGGACAGACACTTCAGCAGGGCCCGTGGGGATAGGACAAGGGGGAATGGCTTTAAACTGAAAGAGAGGAAATTTAGGTTAAATTTAAGGAAAAAGCTTTTTACAGTAAGGGTGGTGAAGTGCTGGAACAGGTTGCCCAGAGATGTGGTCCCTGGAGACCTCCAGTCCCTGGAGACGTTCAAGGTCAGGCTGGACCAAGCTCTGAGCAACCTGACCTAGCTGTAGATGTCCCTGTACGTTGCAGGGGAGTTGGACTAGATGACCTTTAAAGGTCCCTTCCAACTCTAAGGATTCTATGATTCTATGTAAAAGAAGAAATCTGAGGTAGAAATTTTTCATGTGTGAAACTAAACTTTTATTTAATCTTTTTAAATAGTCAGTTAAATTTGTGTAAATGATTTAATGCTGCAGACTTAACTGGAAAGCAAGAAGCACATTTTGCTCATCTCCAAAGAAGCCCCTTGCATTTCAGCACTCTGGACAAGGATTTGATTCTGACTCCCTGAATATACACAGGCAGGACACTACTATCAGGTTCTGTTTGTCATGCATGTAAAGATGACTATGTTTATCGTATGATGCTACTGAAGTAGACAAGATTCCACTCATCATTCTCCTGACAAAAATAAGAAAAATTTCCTAAATGTTTCTAAATAGCTTCAGCTTCTTCTCAGGGCTGCCTTCTGCTCGGTGTGATTGCTGTTCAGGGTGTGCTAACTGTCTGGTAGAAGCAAGGTGTCTAGTCCTAACTACATAAGTATGAAAGAACTGTAGTTGTAAATTACCCTGAAGTTGGGGCCAAGTTCTTGGGTAGCACCCAGGAACACAGACCTAGCTCTAAACTGTTGAGTTCATTTACACTCTTAGTTTAGAGAAATATTGCCTCCTTGTCCTCTTTCTTCTTTATAGAGATTCCTCCCTTATTCCAAACAAAATCTATCTTAATCCAGCTATATGAGAATTTTCAGTGGAACAAGTCCATTGCAAGGAAGGGTCTTCTATAAAGGTGAACTTTCCAGCGTAATTCAAGAAATCTTTCTATTCCGAGAATTAATGTTATATCAAATGAAGTTCAGAATAGGAGAGGATCCATGGTAACGAATCATAAAATGTTTTCAGTCTTTAAATGCAAGATGGACTGAGAGAAAGAAATGCAACCAAGTGCTTGAGGACTAAAGGAGAGAGAGAAGAGATTGCATAGAAGACTAAGAAACTAATTCCATTATAGTGCTAAAATAAGAACACTGTTCTCTCATGTACAAAAGAGTCCTAAATATTTTCTCCTTCTTTTGGCTGTAATAATTCAGCTTCCTGAAAGGAAATATCCCTTTCCTGAATTGTAATGCTCTCTACTTCCTTAGCTTGTTTTATCCTGAGGAGACAGCTATTATTTCTCTGCCATAGAACTGAAATCTGAAGTTTTCAACTTCAGCTGGGCATTCATCACACAGCTCACTCATTGTACAGCAATAGAAATAGCTGAACAACAAGCTAGATAGTCCAAAGCCCTGCTCAACACCTAGATGACCTGAGATCCCTTTCAACTGAATGTGTTCTATGACTTTTCACCATCTGTTTCTCCAGCTGTCTAGACAAACACCTTTGGAGGGCCGTTTGGAAGGTGTCAACTTTCAAACTCCTTTAGTGACGGCCTTAAGAGCCACAAGAATGATGAGTCTGGTTATGCAAACTAATAATTAAAAATGTGTTGTTTCTTTGTATATCCCAGTGTATTTAATTGTTGTCCATGCCTGCCTTGAATTAAGAATCTGCCTTGAACAATAAGATTTCTGGATCAAGGATTGACTTTTCCTGCTTGTTTCTTAACTTATGGCTGATACTGATAGATGCATAATGGTGTACTTCTGATGAGCTCTGAAAAAGGAAGTCTAGTTTTTGTGTAAAGGGATTTTGGTAAGATTGTCACTCTGAAAGTAAAGCCTCCTATTTTATTATGCTGACCCACAACTTCAGAGGTAGATGTTGGTAGTATGGCGGCAGAGGTTGAACCTTCCCACCAATATTCTCTTACACTTTGTTGCTGTGCGACAGATCACAGAATCACAGAATTGTAGGGGTTGGAAGGGACCTCCAGAGACCGAGTCCAATCCCCTTGCCAAAGCAGGCTCCCTACAGCAGGTAGGGACAGACAACAGCAGAGGGGCAGTCCTTCAAAGTGGCATCTGACATGAAAGTGCATAAGAAGCAGAGGTGTGTCATTGAATTCGTCAGTGTGGAAAAAATCACACCCACTGACATGTATTGATGCTTACTGAAGATTTATGGAGACCAAGCAATGGATGTTAAAACACCCACACACACCCACACTCACACACCCCTAAGAAGAAAATCCCGAAGGCCAAAAAGGGAAATTACAAGAGAGGTAGTTTGCTTGGTTTCTTATGGTAACAGGCCTGTAATTTGTAGGAGTTATGTAGAGAATCACGTTTCTTTCTAATCCAAAAAATCAGATTAGATGAAATGAATAAAAGCAATGCAGAAGTTTGATATTTTAATCTAAAATATATAGAATTACATGATACAGTAAGAAATCTCAACTTGCGACTGACATTCTTATAAAATTTAAGCTACCTGCACAAGAGAGATGGTTAGTTTAAAAGTTCCTTAATTTAAAATGGGATTACTTTTTTTATTTGGAATCTCATTTCTCTTACACTTATAGAAAGCTATAGAAAGCACGTGTGATCTTTGAAGTCCCACAAAACTGATTGGAGGCTGGGAGATTATTAGAATGCCATTGTTGCTTGTTTTGTGCGTATATACATCTCATTAGGAACTGGTTAGGCTACAGTCACTACACAAATCTTTGGTTACACTTATGTACGTCCATTTTTACATTCTGTACCAGGCAAGGCAGGTCTGAAGTACATGGCTAGGGAAGAAGAACCTTATACAGTTACATGCTGTTTATTTCCTTGGAATAAATTGTGGGCTTTAAAGTATTAAACAGTTGATCTGAAAACAATGTACAGCACTAAGTAGTTTTACCAGTGTAGCCATCTCAATTCATGACATTTTTTTGATGGCTATGGAGTTGCTGTGAAAGTATTTTTTATCTCAAAGATTACATGTTTTGAAGGATGAAATGTTTAGGTAATGTGCTGCCAAAGATTTATAGTAAATTTTAAAGGCTTGCAGCAGAAAATGTTAAATTGGCAGTTTTTTTTGACTGGCACTGAGGTCTTTTATTTTAAGAGAATGTCAGGCAAACAGAAGGAAAGGTCAAAGTGAGATTTTTCCTTTTAATAGGTAAGGAAGAGTAAATATCTTAAGTCTTAATAGACTAATGGAACTCTCAGATGCTTCTAAATGTAAGCCATTCTAGGAAAGCTCTAAGGATATAACATTTTCATGCTTCCAATAGCCGTCCATACGGCTGCTAATCCTGTAGTTTTTATGTTATTTGGATCATGTGATGTTATTCCAATAGTGCTTGAAACAGATTCTTAAATGTGTGCAATAGTGTGTGGGCTAACCTGGGAGACAGAGAAGACACTTTCTCCCACCTTTCTTATCCCAGCTCTTGTACATAAGATAAGACCTGGCCTTGGTGTCTTGGCAACAACACTAGCGTGTGAGCTTTGCTTGTACTGTAGAGTACAGTATTAGCAGAAATTGGCATAGAAAAAAAAAATTCCATGTAAATCTGTTCCACTGTACATCAGTCAAAAGAACACAGTCATCAAACAAGAGGTAAGAGCTCTATGTACTGGCTCTTCTTTCTCATGGAGTAAGACTGTCCCTTTGGAACTGTGTACCTGAGACCTCATAGATCTTACGACCCCTCAAGTCTACATTTAGTCCTTAAGATTCCTAGGCTTGCAGCTATGTGTTCCTTTGAGACCTTGCTTGCTTCCTTCTTCCACAGTAGTAACTCCTTCGTCTTCACTGAAAGTGTTTGTAACGTACAATACTTTTCCGCTTTTCCTGTGCGGAAACTTATACTATGATTTCTCAGTGTTTTTAGTCTAATCCTTAATCAAAATTGAATAACTATTCAGGTTAAAATGGTCACATCTCCATCATTTTGCTTGGAAAATTCACTTTGTCATGCATAAAAGCTTAAATAATACTGACTTCTTTTTCCAGTTGAGGAGCCACTGTGCTTCTAGGAGTGGTTTGGGTACCTCTCAAGTTGACCAAAAAAAACACCTTAAAGCTACTATATAATTAGGCTATAAAACATTTTCTAGGTGAAGACCTAGATGTTTTGCAAATTTTCAGAGACATCTTGCGTTAAAATTTTCACTTGTTTGCCTTTTACCCTTTCCAGTAGTGTTTGGTTCTGAAATATCTAGACAGAAGGTCATGCGTGGGAATATAGAGATGAAGGCTCTCTTTGTTGTGGAAGGCCACAAAGGCTGACTAAAGGAAGTTAATTACCTCAGCTCCTCCTGTCTTAGCTTCTAGCTGAAACAGAAGTATGAGGTGGGGAAGTAAACCTTAGTTTACTTAGTTACTTACTAAGGATAAATCCTTAGTTTACTGATGAAAATGAAGAAATAGCAATGACATTCTCCAAATAGTCGTAATGCTCATAATATTGCTTACATACCTTCTGCACTTAGGCTTGCACTGAGCTGCGCTGTTTAGACTGATCTCTAGTTCACAGAGCAGAAATGACCTGCTTGCAAAATAGTTTGTGTGGTTAGGCTGGGAACTGACCTGCTCCCTTAGTCTTTTACTCATCCTGTTGGATTATATGAAGAATGGTGGAATGCGTAGATTCCATAGCAACAAAACAAATGGTTATGCAGTAGGTTACCCATTAGATAGTGAGAGGAATGAACACATCACATTCTTCAGATGTTTGGCTGTATGAATGACTGAGCTGTGCTCATCCAAAGGAATGTCTAATGAATGACCTGTAAGCTGATATAATGCAGAATGAGTTATGAGGGGAAAGTATTTTAATATGTGTAAGTAAATGTCTAATATCTAGAACTTTTGAGGCAGAGAAAGGAAATGTAGGTAATTAATGACTTTAATAAATATCATCCACTCTTTTTTGTATTCATTTATCTTTTTCTTTTGAAATTCCTTTTATTGCGTTGTGGAAATTGCTTCTTTAGTGCATAAATGGTTATAAAGTTTACAGCTATTTTAATTCAACCGTAACTCTCAGAGCTCCTGTTTAAATAACTGACAAACTGGTCAATATTCAGACAAAGATGTTGCCGTCACTAATGAGCTAAATAAGACCTGTAGAACTAAGTAAATAGAATTAGAGAAAGCTAGAAATGTTATCTCTCTTCATCTAATTTCAATCTCTATCTACCTCAGGAGTTCAGAAATTCTGCTGTATTATATTAGTATTCTTCCAGCAGAAAGTTTTAGTACTCAGGTAGACTGAAAGCATTACTTCCAATTCCAATTTGCTCTTAGATAAGGAGATTAATTTATATGCTGATTAATTTTCTGGGCTGGTTGTCTTCCTCTGCTTTTGTCACATGTATCACTTGTTACTAATCGATTTTCTTTAACCTTTGTACATCAATTCTTTTGGTGTGTGAATTCATTTGTTTGTTTTATGCCCTTCATTTGCAACACTGCATGATATTTATATTCTTTGATGGAAGTTGATCTTGAAAGGTGCCTCATTGCTCCTAATTTTTGCTATGAGTGCCAAGCACTTTACCAGAACAAGACAATTAGGAAATAAATATTCCTCTTTGAACTGTTTCACTAAGTTAAATGTCGTCAAAAAGGGCTTATTTCTTTAAACAGAAGCCTACTATTACTAGTCTGTCTACTTGGAGCAGAAATTAATCTAGTAGCCTAGAAATATGGATCTTGACATACGAACCTTTCTTTCAATTTGCAAGAAACGTATGGTTTCTTATATGGCTAGAAGAGGAATGTATCAAGACACTTAGAGTATTGTGGTCCTGTTTCCTTCTGTACCATTAATTTTCCGAGGTAAATCTCATTTAAAATACCTACTGTGTATGTTAGATTTCATTCTGATCACACTCTAACAAGTGGGAAGAAGGAAAAACCCACGTGAAACAGCGTAATCCATCAAATGAGGGGGAAAAAAACCAACAAAACACCCCCTGAACTTGTTGAACTTTCTAGAACATGTGCATATTTGAGTTGGGTTACTATTTTTGGATTCTGTGAAAAAAGTTATCAGCTGATTACCCTTTCTGAGGGACTGATGCAAAGAGTGAGAAAGGCTAGTAGGTTGCATTGCATTCCAGAAATGAATGTGTTGCTTTGTTTTCTTATTCCTACGTGCCAGGAAATTCTCCAAGTACTTTTCTTATGATAAGTGAACATAGTCATCGTAGCTTTCCTGTGCCTGTTAAGCCTTTGTGTGAAATACTTCATGAGGAAGTATGTAAATATTTTGACTGGTTGCTGCTTTATTTTCGAAGTGCATTGCAGATGACACATGAATATAGCAGGATGAAGCTGTGGCAGCAGAGGCATGTAAGAGATTGCTAATGTTTTCAAAATTACTTTCTTCTTAATGGAGCCAGCGTAGCAAATGTAAAAATAAAACCATTATGCAAATGGTCTAGGATAGAGTAGCACATACCTACCATAGGCCTATTAAGGCTAATAGGACTGTGGTAGAGATATTTTTAAGACATAATTTATAACATCAAGAGATATATATACAGTAACAACTTGTTTTCAAATCTGAAGGGATGGTTGCTATTTTTATTTCTCCTTCAGGGCAGTAGAGGTATTTTGTTTAATTCGTGAAGGCTGATAAATACAAGAAACTTGCTGAAAAAGTATGTAAGAGGTTGCATACTTCAAACAAAATTTCTTTCAAAGGCACGCATGATTTAATGAAATTAACGCATGTCTGTAAATGTGAAGTAGTATATAAAGACATTTGAGGGGCAAAGTAGCAGGTAGCAAGTACGTGTCAGTATAGTTAAGGGTTTTATATGTCTACAGCTCAGGTCTCATGCAGTTGATCACAGGAAATGCAAGTACTCAGCTTTGTAATGATAAATATTAGCTTTGAAATTTTGGAACTTTAGGTGGAAGTTCAATGTATTGCACCCCAATGTTTACTCAAAGTTGCATATCATAACTAGGCAAGTTAGATCTTTTCTCATTGGTCAGTTGTAGATTCAGACTTACTGTGTTATATTTTGTTGCATAAGTTTAACCCGGAGAAGCATTGTGAAATCCCTAGCTTTTGTTTAATATGTATCTTTCCTAGCACTGCTATTAAAAATTTCAATTACAGAAAACTTCTCAGTTCTTGTGGTTAGCTGGTCTGCTGTTTAAAAATTTGCAGCTTAATCTAATTACAGATGACTTCATATCTTTGGATCATGTGAAACGATGGAGGAGCAGAACAAAATTATAGCATTAACAAATCTCTTTTTATATGTGCTTTTGTGTGATAATATAATCATCCTATTACCTTTTTGGATCTAGAATTAATGGATCTAACTTTTAAGTTTATGCAGCACATCATTTTCTAGACTTCAGGTTATTTTTGTATCTTCCTTCTGAACCCTTACCAGTTTGTCAGGAACTCTTCTGAATCATGGAGAAATGAATCAGTAAAAGCCTTGCTAATGCCAGATGTTGCCATTAAATCATTTCCCTACTCCTACGTTTTGTTTTCTAGATTTTACGTCCCACGTCTACCTTAGCCCACTTAAAAGACTGCAGTGGGAGCATGTTTATTTCAGTTGGATTCTCTGTATTATTCCTGAACTTCTTGTTAGTATTTTTCTTTTCCCTTCTATCATTTAGACGTAGGAAAGGAGTAGGCCTCTCAAATAAAACTTTATGATTAGTAAGGTATGAAAACACTTAAGCATATACCTAGTTTTCTGTTGACACAAAAGAGATTTGTAGGTACCATTGAACTGCATGCTTGAACACTGTTCTGAATGCATAACAGCTGCGCTGAATTTTCCAATCAACTGATTAGTATTTTTATGGTAACATTTACACCGTGATATGGCAATGAATGAGTAATATAAGGGAATTAAAATTACACAGTGATTCTCCTCCTGCCCATCCCCCAAATATTCGTGTGGATCTTAGAATACCCCTTTGAATTGTCTGCATTTAAAAACCTTATCCTCGTTTAACTTTCTCACATGTTGAAAGAATTAGTTGTCTGGCAAAATTTTAATGAAGAAGCAGCAAACAGCATTTGTCTCTGCAGCAGACAGCATGTGACACTTCATTTAAAATTCTCTTCATGTACTATCAGGCAAATTCACACATCATATTATTCAGTGTAACCTCAGTGAATGTTCCTTACATTATTTCTCAATTTTTGTTGTAGTCTTTTTGTGGTGTTTGCATACGCATCTGGAAAATAGCACATGTTCATAAATATGTTTTTCTCTATTTTGAGAAATAATATAGGAGTGCTTTAATTTACAGTGATCAGATTTCTTCACTGTTATTTGAATACTTAATGGTATTCAAAACTCTCTTGTTTCCAGCCTGGCCCAGGGAAGGGCCTTTGTTACTGACGCGGTCTCTTTTCTATCTAGAACTGCGTCAGCTGTTCTGGAAAGGCTGTTCTTGCATTGTACAAGGAAATAATCTGGATGAGGGAGGTGCATTTTTTTCTTTAAGCTTATTTTATAAACAAATATTTTTTTTAAGCTTATATTTTTTTTGTGTGGAAACAGAAGATTGTAAAATGTATGTGTTGTGGGTACGTGTGTAAAAGTGGAGTTTCTGAGGTTAACTAAGCAATGCCGAAACGCTGATGGAGGGCACAAATAAATAGGAATGTGTTTCTAGTAACTGCAATGAGTAAAAATGTAATAAGCTAAGGGAACAACTAGTGATTGCTTCTGAGAGGATTGAAGAAACAGCACTAAAAGCTAGGTGGTGGTCTTTTCTCTGTTTCAGAGCTGTTCTATCCCATTCTGAGACAAGCTATATACTAATTAACATATACTAATTAATCTTTCTGTTGAAATATTTCCAGTAATTAGAAAATTCTCCTTTGTCTTCGGAGTTTCTCACGTAGTTAGCAATGCGCTAGTGATTAAAAATGTCAATTTTACATTTATCGAGTTCCATTACAGTTAGTGGTGCTTTTTAAGAGAGATTGAAGGAACTCCCTTTTATTACATTACTAATCTCATGTGGCTACTTAACACACTAGACCAAATCATCTCTTAACCTTTTCTTTGCTAATATAGATTTAAATCCTAGAACCTCTCTCTAAGGCATAGTTACTGATCTTCTAATTGGTCTTGTGACTCCTTTCCAAACCTCTTCTCATTCCTCAGAATCTTTCTTTTATTGGACAACTCAGGCAGGACAAGATCTTTTGGGCTTTATTCCTATAGCTGCCATCAGATATTAGCTTTTGCTGCTTACTTAGAGTTCTAGTTTGGGCATCTTTATCTCTTATTAGTAGTGATTTTGATCATGAATTTATGTTGTAGCTGGTGATATTCATGAATCACTACCCAAAACTTTTTCATCTGTTGCATTCACAAATAACTACCTGAATTAAATTCTGCTGTATGAGAGCTTTTTTTCTTCCTTGAACCTGTTTAACCTAGTACCAATATTTCTCTTTGTTGGTCTCCTTTATTAACTGCTTCCTAAAGCTTTGTTTCACCTTTCAGATTTGCCACTCTAGATTATTTCTTTTAATTTTCCCACATCATCTGTAAAAAAGTTAAAATGCACATAGACAAGAATTGACTTGTGCACTTACCTGTTTAACAGCTATTCTATGACCTCTCCATTTAAATGACAGCACTTGCTTTGACATAGTGCTTATGTTATTCTAGTATGAAATTACTGATGAACAGTATCTAGCACGCATCAGTCAAGGTGGTTTTTCATAAATTCTCACTAAAAGGAAACAGTTGTGCTGCTCTTCAGTTTAATTGTTGTGTTTTGCCCATGGTCTATGTTTCATGCTAACAAACTAATGGACATATTACATAGCGCTTCTTGGTTACCCGTTAAATCTTAATGATTATTTTTTTCCCCACTTATAATTTTCCTAATGCTTTGTTACCCCATTTGGCAACACATTTATGCCTAAGATAACATCTTTTTTGTAGATATTCTGTAGTAATGTTAGTATAGGAAAGAGTAATAATCCAAAATAATCCAATTAGTTTTAACTCTAAATGCATTTATAGTGCATTTATAGTAGCATTCTAAAGTTTCTGGAAAAAAGTGAAGAACTCCTGAGCTTTTGGCATTCCCTTTTCTGTATTAGTGGGTTTTTGTTTTTTTTTTGGTTGTTTGTTTTTAATATGAAAACTTCAATTTTGTTTAAGGGCCTGGATACTTCTGCAGTGTAATCTACAACTGAAAGCATACACCACAGGATGCTGACAATTACTGTGTTTGCACACAAGTTTTGCCTCAGTGACTGCTTCAGCAGTATTGGTGATTCCTTCCTGTTACAAAAATTCAGGGACTGCATTACTCCAAAAAGTAACCTAGTTAATAGTTGCTCCCCGGAGATGTTTTATAATAGAGTACTAATGTGCACTTTGATTTTAGAGGAATGTTCTAAATCCAGCTAAAACATAAATTGTGGAACTGAGCTGTGAAGGAGTGTCTGTCCTCACCCATCATTCTTTGTTTTCTTCTCCCTTTACTAAGGGCAAAAATGAATTTTTGCAATGATAGTTGAGAAAAGTAGTTCAGAACTTACAAGACTTAACGTTCTTGGAAAAGGTCAGGGTACTTGCAGCACATGGTGTTTGTGCGTTTTAAAATGAACAAAAAATAAACTAAAAACCAATATGTGTTAAAGATTATTCTGTAACTATTAACACTGCAAAATTTTGTTCTGCGAAATGACTTCAATACAGTGCCTTTGAAATTAAGGATTTACCTGCTTTGGACATCTTAAGATGCCCTCAGTGTCACTTGAACAGATGTTTTTGTAATAATGAATTCCCTTCCCCTGTGTGTTTTAGATGGATGGAAGCAATCATTCTAGTCTTTAACACACACACACCAAAAAAAAACAAAAAACGAAAAAAAAAAAACCTGGCCAACCAACCAAAAAAAGAAAAAAATCAGCATTCTTCTACATGCGTGTCTTTTTTTTTCTGTCAAGCTATCAATCCTAGACTATCTAAGGTTCCTTTTGTTTTAAGCCTGTCAAGAAGTGAGAAAGATGCATATAGCCTCACATTATTCATCATTCTGTCACTTATTTGTTCTTATAATTGTGTGAAGATTAATTTTATTTGAATCAGAAAATTCTTCCCATGAGGATTCTAGAAGATCAAGAATGTTAAATTAACAAAGAAGAAATTATTTTATAACATATACATGCAAATCGTAGTGACGTATGTGGTATTCTTCCCTTGGTTATGTGAAACATAAATAGTAAAATTCTTCATTCTGTTGTCCCGTAGAGCATTTTGATGGGGGATATGTGCTGGCCTGGAAACAGGAGTAAGGTCTTGAGACTGCTTTTAGGATGTGGAGATTTAATTATGAATATCTAAAGTCTGAAACACTGACAAATACTCAGGATAATTTCTGTAGTGCAAGTAAAACTTTTGTTATACTTTTGCAAGCCATTCATTCTGTCTGCAAAACAAGATCTCCGTAGCTTGAAATAGAGGCTGAAATCCACTTAAGCTGTCTGCCAGTAAGGGAACTTTCCAATGACTCACATCTTATAGTCATGAATGATCCCATGTGGCATATTGATGTCCAAATTAACTGATGAAAGACTTTTTTTTTTCTTCTTCCCTGCTCTTTCAAAGTTTGATGCTGGAGCTTAAAATAAATATGCTTACTTCAAAATACTGTAAATTTAGAGGTCTACAAGTATTTATAGTCGTTAACTTTATATTTTTGCCTTTTTCTCTGAATAATGTTTTGCATTAAATCTATATGTGAAATTTTGATGATGGAACGAGCAACACATCCTGAAAAATTTAAATAAAACCCAAGACATCTTAAGCTTGCTTTAACATAAATCTTGAATGTTTTTCTTACGTTGTTTCTCTCACTTATTAGAACCTAAGCTTTGGAACCTGGCTTAAGAGTGAGAATGTGCTATTTCATCTTTTTACATGAAATACTAATGTAGGTGTGAAGTGATAGGAGCTTATCACTCTTAAGGATACCTATATATGATGATGAATTGTGTCTGCATCTGAATTTTTTTTTAAAAAATGTTGTGTGTATATGTATAACTGCAGTGTTATTTGAACAAGGCAAGTGCTGCTATGTTTAGAGAATTGCACAGTTAAACTTGCAGCAATCATAAATCTTAATGTGAACGTCAGAACTAATTTCTAGGAACAGTATGTAATGTGCTCCACAGTATCTAAATGCAAGTTTCCCTATGTATGCTGACTAAGCATGCTTAAAGGGAGATTTAATTATTTAGGGTGGTTTTCTTAGGTTTGTGGTTTTCTAGGACTGTTGTGTAACTTTTTGCTAGCACTTGGAGAGCAGGGGGATGGATAAAACCTCCAACGCATCAAATGAGGTAATGAAACACCAGGCATCTTCTAACAGTACCTGGGGCTTTTCTACATTCCACCAAAGTGCACATTCAACGAGCAACAGATGTAGATTGTATCATCAAAGAAGATACTGATTTAGACTGAATGTTTGTATAACAGTTTATTGTTTCAGGGGTATTTTATTCCTCATCCATTACGTGCTGTATTTTTTTAATGATAGTGAATGAATAGAGTTTTGTATCTTTTCAACGTAGTACTGCAAGTACATTCATGGCAACTTTATTTTCTTTGTCTTGAAAATACACCGTCTCACCCCACTCCTCAACATTCCCCAAACCTGCTGATGGGAAGGATTTCATAAAATGTGTAGGTACTCCTCATTAGAGGAGTTTTCTTGAATTCCGTGATCAGAAGGTCTGAATTACATAGCAAAATCTATTTTGAGAGGGTGAAAATTGATACAGGTGTTTTAATTGTGTAGCATCTGTAGTCTTGTTTCAGGTGTCTAAATAGAATTGTTTGAAAACACTGAAGAAAACGTCTTCGTAGCTTTTTATTTCCATGGAAACTGAGTCTGATGTTATATCTTTCTCTCACCTTTAATTACACTGTTTCTTTTCCCTTTCTTCCTAGTTTTCATTATGATCATGTGAAATTCTTTGGCAAATTCTTGTGCAGTTAAGAGTATGTAATAAACATCTGCAAATAAGTACAAATGCTGTTTTTGCTTAAAAGGTTACTGATTAATTAACTGTGACAACTGTCTAGGTGCAGCAATACAGAATATGACAGCTAGAGGTTTTTTTTTTCTTTTTCCCCCTTTCATCTCAACACCGCCCCCCCCTTCTTTTTGCAATTAAGACGAGATGGTGCTTGACCACTTGTCCAAAAAACAGCCACAAAAAGGAGTGGTTTGTGGGGCATGGAAAGGGGCATCATTGTATGGGGACATCACCTAGAGAATCTATGAGGAAATGTGTTCTGGGGAGGGAATTCCTGAGAAAAGTGAAAGCTTTCACTGTAAGACTAAGACAAAGAACCAATTTATTGGCTTGACTGTAAAGTTGTAAAAGAGCAATATGGGATAAAAAAATAGAAACTTAGTGCAATTCAGATGATTATATTATAACAGAGCAGTCCAAGTAGCTGGCTGGTGAGATGAATCAAGAGAGCAGTTCAGGCAATGAAGGACTACCTAGGGGTGTATTTAGAAGTAGAACTGATAGAAATGGTCTCTGTAGTAGCCACAGAACTGTGGATGATAAGTCTCAGACATCACTTTGTTTTTATGTTGTAATAATGAACTGTAAAAATAAATTTATCCTAGACCAGACTGATTTCTGAATGAGATCTTAACTGTCAGCTTGTTGTACAAACCTTGTGATAAAGAACCTTATCAGCTGTTAAAAGAAAAAAAAAATTAAGAAGTTTCCTAAAGAAAAAGTGAAGAAAAAAATAGGAAAAGGGAGAAACCTATACTCACTTCAAGGAAAAGAATGCATATTCCAGGGAGTTGTGTATTTGCCAAAATGGCCTAAGCTCTTGCCCCTCAAAGAATTAGCGTATCATGGAGATTAGTAATTGCTGAATAAATTAGAGCAAGTTTCTAATCCTGAAGTGTTTCTGGATAATGAATTTGATAGTGTGTATGTTTCATTAAGTACTGAGGCATGTGTGGCTCAGCCATTTGAGCCATGAGCACAAACACCCTGCATTCCCAGGGTGCAGTGACTAATACTTCCAGTGAGATCTCAGCATCCTCTTTATAGATCAGGTGTTAATGTACACTGACATTCCAACTTGCAGCACTGAAAATTAATATCAATATGGTGGGCTAAATAAAGTAGAATTCTGGGGCAGCAAAACGCTTTTGGGGTAAAGGACAATTTCTTAAAATCTCTTTTGCTAATGCTGAGAAAAAAAAAAACTGAGGGGTTAAAATCCTTCATGTGACCGATTGTTTATCCCAGTACAGATGTGTTCAAGTGAAGCTGATCACTGTGCTGCAGTAGCTGAAGTACAATTGTCAACCCATAAAATTAGAATGTGGAAAGCAAGTTTAACAGTATTTTTTTCTTTTATGAGACTTCCTCCATACTATTTTTTTTTTTTATTTTCCCCTCTTAAAACTCAGTGATACTCTACATCTTCAAGTACCTTTCTAAAGGGTAGCTGATGACAGCATCTGTAAATATTTAAATAATATTACTCATTTCCATCTTTTCAAGATGGAAATCTTTTCAAGATTTGGAAACTATTCCAAAATTTTAGTTTGTTGCAGTGCTGTGGAGACTTCCCACCTTCTATACCTTTTAGCTGCTTCACCTGACACCTTCAGATGTGTAAAAATTACATGCTTGGTCTAGATTTTTTTTTTTTTTTTTGCCTGAAGTTGTAGTAGAGCTCTATAGTGAGGTTTTCCAGTTTTGTACATGAAGAATGACTCCCTTACAAGTTATAAAGTTGAACTCTCTTTGAAATTGACTTGTCTTCCTTTGTCTGGAATATCATGACATCTAGTCACTTGTTTGCTCCTGCTTTCAATTTTCCTTATCTGTTGAAGTTATATACTTCTCCAGATGTTGGTTTACATTTTCATATGTTATATCATACATTTCTGCTCATGTATTTAAATTCTTTAGATTCCTTTGTTTCTTTTATTCCCCTATTTATCTGCATTTGGTGAGGTTTCTCCCTCATAATGATATTTTTAAGGTGAGTGTGGTATTGATATGACACAAGAATTATTCACTGAAAAGCTTATCGACAAGTAGATCAGTGACATTTATTGTTCATATATTTTATTTTTGTTCTTTTATTGTTTCTAAATATATTCTTCATAAATCCACATTTGGAAATATTCCTGAAATCTATTAGATAGTTAATGATACATTGGGAATTTACCATCAGATTTTATAAGTCACGTTTTTAATCAACGGATTGCTAGGAAATTGAGGCTTATGAATTTTATAAATATATGGGAATAAAAAGTTCTGCTGCATGTTTGCCATTTGGAGGTACAAATAATTTAATTTTACGTAATTGTTTTGAATATTTTATTGATACCACAGCCCATGTCTGGACCTCTCTTTTTTATCCCCCAATGTTCCTTTCCTGTAGAATCCTATATGTTATTAAAAAAAGTGCAGGGAGATGTTAAGATATTTTGCACACAAACTAATGTAAACTTGATTTGTATACTATAAACTTTCTCTACTTTGTCAGCTTGCACGCTTTCCATTTTAATAAATAAATGGCTGAATGCTGGCAGGTGTCAATAGTCACAATTCATTGATTTGTTAAGTCAAATTACACCAGCTGAAAACTTAGACATTAGAATGCTAAAAATTACAGAACACATTTTTATAAATAGGAGTTTCCTGCTTTAAGTGTATTTAAAAAAAAAAAAAGAAAAAAAACTTATACCCAGTAGGGCTTTAGTCTAGAAAATTAATGCAGAAATGAAAATACAGGGTATGATTGCAAATGACAGAAATATTTTTAGCCTCTTTAAGCTGTCTTATAAATTGCAAATGTTCTCAGGTACGTGCTCATTGTCTTTCATCTGATTGACCAAAAAAAAAAAAACCAACAAAAAAACCCCAGAACTCTCAATTTGAGTGTGCATAATGAAATCACAGTTTTAAAAAGTTAACGTTGTTGTATTTTTATTTCCACAGAATAAATTGTTGCTATATGTATCATAAGATCATGTACTTTTAAACATCCCAGGGTAATGAAGCTGCTAGAAATCTATTACACTTCAAGTATTGTCAGCCTACCGTGGTTTAGGAAACCCACGTTTGAAGAGCTGGTATCTCAGTAGCTTTTTGGTCGGTTTGCAGTGTATTAAAATTTACTATTAGTAAATGTTTTTTTCCTCAGATGAGGGTAAAGGGTTTCATTATTATTAGTGCGCTTGTCTTGTAATAAAAGTCAAAGGGATAAACAGTTGTTTGCGTGTAAAGCTAACAGAATCCTCTTACCAGCTACATGTGGAATACGTGGTACCAATGGACTTTACTAGCCTGATAGTTCATACTTGTATATATGAATAATTTATTAACATGTAAACTGGATTGTGCTTCCAGCTCTATTGGCTTTATGCCATACTACTCTGATGTTTTCCCAGAAGGCTATCTTGCCAATCAGACTCAGGAAATTTACATAATCAAAGCAAAGAAAGGTTATAATGCTCATTGACTTGCTGCATGTTATTCAGGATGTTCTAGTGTCTGCAGCTGAGCTATTCCAGTTTCCTTCCATGGTCAGTGCAAAACGTGGCCCTCTGTGTGTAGAGGAGCAGAAATCAAGAATGATGGTGACTGGGGAGGAATAGATTATTCTTCCTGATTTCTCATTTCTGTGGACTTGAGGAAGTAAGAACATATGCAATATAAACAGGTCGTAGTTCAGAACATCAGTTTTCTTTCACTAGCATTGGCCAGTCAAGGAATAGGGGGGAAGATTAGTATAGCTCGAATTTAGTGGGGCACTTTAGCACCTAAATGGTAACAATTGACCCGATTATTAACATGGGAAAAACGTTGTATTTTTGTTGATGTGAACAGTGCTATGGCAATTTATACCAGTTGTCCATATTGCCTTTGAGTGCTCTGAATGCTCTTCTGAAATATAGTTAGTCATTCATTTGTATTTCAAATATGATCAAAGATCATAAGTTTCTGAATATCTTCCAGAATACGGTAGATTCCTGATGCTTTCTGTTTCGTACTTTTTTTTTTTGATGAGCAAAATAATCATTTTTACAAGAGATTCAGAATGAAAAGGTATAGTATTTTTTTGTACTTGTTTTGGTGCATGTTCTCCTTTAATTTCACTGCCTGAAAGGCAAGGGGCTTCTCGCTAGTTCTTCTACCTGCATAGTCACTTGCACTGTCAGTGAGGAATTCCAACAACTATATCTTTTTGGCATACGCTGTATTTACAGTAGTAAGCTAGAGGAGAAACAAAGAATATGGTTGGAATGCATCCCTCTGATATGCCATGGGCCAGAGTTACCTGCCCAGGAAGCTGCACAGGTAGCTTTTTAAAAAGATTCTTCGGTGATGCAGACACAAGCCTCTATTCATTACGGTAGATCTTGATTTATTTTCTTCTTGAAGTAGTAACTTCCTTCCCTTGCATCTAGTTGGAACAATGTGTTTTGAGCATTTTTTTAACAGTACAAATCCAGTAAATGTGGTTCTGATTTCACTGACAGTAGCATAAATCATTGTGCCCAGCTAAGGCAATAGGCCTAATTTGTATCTCACTTCTGTCAGTTTTAGGGAAAGTATGCGTGTTTATCTCATTTCCCTGTCTTGTGCTGGTATACATTTAAAAGAACTCTACTGAGTGAAATGAAGTTGTTACTGTTAACAAAGTTAGAGAAGAACAAAAAGGTTCCTTCTGCATGTGCACACGTATTTGTAAAAGGAAGAGGCACTATTACAATACATCACAGGAAAAATTGCTGCTGAGATATTTGAACTAATGTGTTGTAATCTAACTGATCAAAATGATCATCTGTACTGGCAAATTACTGCAATGTTAAAGCCAGTTAGAAAAAAGCCTGTGTCTCTCTATTATGCATAGTATCACTTCTAGTCCATATGATATTTTTGTAGATATGGTGTTACGCTATTCTTAAACAAACAACAACAAAAAAAGCAACTTTCCTTGTGGTCTTCTTTCCTTACATGATTCAGCATTTTATTTTATTTTTACTGCGTGTTCCAATAAAAAGACTGTCTAGAGCAAATAAAGTAGTTTGACAGATGCCTTACTCAGCTGAACTTTATATATTAATTTCCACATAACTTTTTGCTTCAGGGTGCTAACTTACCAAATTTTGTCTTTGAAGCTAAGCTGCTTGTGAGCACCTGAGACTTTTTATAACGATATTTGTACTTATTTATATATTTACATTTTGCAAAGTTCCATTAGATCATTATATCACACAATGAGGATCTCTTTTACTCTCTTATCTGGCTTCCTAACCTTAATGTCCTCTAGCAATCTTAACATTCATTAACCTTGCCTGTGGATAAGAGGAAACATGAACTAAAGTGCTTGTGTTTAGAGCCTAGATGCTCGTATTTTTTGTCCCACGGGAATTCGCAAAATAGCAATTCCATGTACTTGTCAAAGTTCACAAGCACGTATAAAGCAATATTTGTATTGCTAGCTGTCACTGTTGTAACCTGCACAGTGGAACTATTGTTAGGGTTACATCAGGACTTGCAGCATGTTGTTTTCACGTGGCCATTATCTTCCTTTCCCTCAGCAAAGATCAGCTCATTGAGCTTGTATGTTGTATGGAGGGCGAGTGGGGAAACAGCAGAGTTAAGGAATTTAAGGATAGGTTTTTCTATTATTTTCTGAAGGGGAAACAAGCTGTGGATCTTTTTGTGAGGGGAAAGCTAGGTGCACATTTTGAGAAAAGGTTGATCGTATGGTGAGTGTGATCAAATCAGCAGTTTTAGGGATTTTTTTTTTTTTTTATTTTATTTTAAGAATAGGGCAGTATGAAAGAAGGTAGGAAAGGAGTGATTTAAAAAAAAAATGTTTGTTTAGTCAGAAAGTCTGCTATTAAAGTTAAGAGTTTATGCTAATAAATTCAGGAAATCCTTAGTCAACTTGATAGTTTGAATATAATCCTCACATGTTGTTCTACTTTTCTTTCCGAGCGTTCACTAGAAACTACTCTTTATTTGTAACAGTTAAGCTTGTTTAATATTAGTCAGAAAGTCTGCAAATCAGTTCTGAGAAAATGCTTTCCACTTTGATCAGAATCCAGGGAAAATGCTATTGTTCTTGACAACTAGCAACAGGAGAAGAGATGGTATGAATGCAGTTTTTGCTCCTCTGACATAGAGGCGAATGACCAAGCAGATCTCCTTATAGCAAAATTCATGGTCTCGTGTGGTGCATGAGGTACAGCAATGGTGTAAGGCTAGTACAGGGTGTGCTCATCTTGCACATAAAATAGGAGCCTTTAAAGTCTGGTGGATACGTTAAAATTGTACATATTCAAAATCATATGTTTTTTCCTCTTTCTTTTTCTTTTTTTATGGTCTTACCTGTGCAAACAGAATTCAGGACCATGTAGAGCACAGCTTACCCAAATGAGAGGCCTGGTCCTCCTCCATCGGCATGTATCTGTTCCTCAGGGATTAATGCAGTCATGGAATTTACAATCTTCTGTATAAATGGGTCTCCTCCGTGTGGGTTGCTTGTGTTTTATTATCATGACTGATAGCAATAGATCAATCCCTTTAAACAAAGTAAGACAGAGTAGAATCAAAGCCTATTCCTCTTTCTCCAAGCTGTTTAGTCATATATAAATAACTTAAGCAGCTTATTCATTATTTCTAGAGTTGTTATTCTTGGCAGCAGTCTGTACTTGGTACCAGATAATAGATCTGCTTTAAATTGCATTGCTTTTTTCTTATAGTAGCTCTTGCTGCCAGAACACTTCCCTCTGCCCCCCTCCTCCCTTGCAGGCACTGATTTGATGCTCCTTAATATAGTTAAGCTCATCTTATGAAATTTTATCCAGCTTTGATATATTTGTCAGGAATGTTGTATTTTCCTTTTCCCAAAGTAACATGGATCTGCACCTCTAAAACCTGCTTTCTTCAATGTGTATATATCAGTATAAAACAGCCTCTCAAGGAGTTGTAAATGTGATTTGCTCCCTTCTCTGTCCGCTTCAGCCCCTCACGGGAGAGGAGCCTGCGACTGCCTCAAACATCTCACTCTACTGAACATACATCAGGCCCCACAGCTTTGCAGTGTGAAAGCTTTAGGGATGAATAAGCTGTCTGAAAGTCTTCATTATCGTAGCTATTTAGCTGGTAGTCCTGATTTCTCGCCACTTCCAGTAATTACCCAAATCACCAATTTAGTGTCTCAGAGCTCATCTGTGGATATTAACACAGATGAATTGTTTGTAAACACATTTAAGATACATGTAACATGCAAGTTTTGGGAAGTAATACTACATACAGTAGCAAATCTCTTACATTTTTGTTATATTCTAGATGCCTATTTTATATTCTATATCCTACTTCTCTCTTAATCTCTACTGTCTATCTGCATAATTCTTAGAAACATTAAGGCAATGTCTGTTTTTAGGTATTTTACCTCAAACAATATTGTCGGTTTCCAGAGAGAATCTCTGCCTTAACTATAAATTCCTTCAAGAATTTGCAGGTTGGAGAACATCCCGGAAAGACAAATGCTTGACAGTCAACTGCAAAAAAGGCAGCTCTTCTTCCCACCAAATCTATTCACTTGTTTATTTGCTGGGAGGGTGAAAAAACCCTCCACCACCATCTCTGTATGTGTAACAGTGCCATCTAGTGAGTTAAGTTTTAACAGCAGGAAAAAAAAAAAAAAAGCAGATTTGGTTGAATTGCTTTTCAACATATTCACTGTTCATCTATTCACTGTTGAGCTATTTGGAAACATCGCTAATGTATTTTCTTTGATTCTCACAAATATTTTTCCATGAGAATTTTATACTTCAGGATTCTAATATCTGAGGTATGTTTTAATTTTGTACTATTTTAAAGCTGTTTTGGGCTGTATGCCTTTGAAACAAAATTTGTTAGTTTTACCTCACCTCTTGTTGCTTCATCATTAATTAGAAGATCAAGTTCCATCAATGTGGTGTTGCTTTGCCAAAAGCTGGAGAAATGTGGGTTTTAAGGAAGCATCTTCTTTGAAGTATGATTCTTTCCTCTTTCAAAAAGAAATAGGCAAATTGCTCCAATGAGATGACCGACAAGTAGAAATTTCATGAAACCACAGAGCCCATAATAAAAAAACTGAAGAAGAAAGTATCGTCAATGCATACAAATATACAATAATATCCCTGAGCAGAATAGCAATCATAAATAAGATGTTTGGCGCTGATGTTGCATTCTTCTCAAATATGTGGCTATTGAAGTTAGACACAGGTAAAGCCCTACAAATGTTAGTACTTTCCACACAGAGGAATTTGGTGACATACCTTTTTTCATCCACACTTCCCTGTCAGACACCATTTTGTCAGACTTTCCCTCTGCTGCCATCTGTCACACAGCAATAAAATGGAATGGGATATCGGTGAGAAGGTTCAATGTCTACTGCCATTCCACCAACATCCTCCTCCAATGTTCTGGTCCAACATAATAAAATGGGAGGCATTACTTTCGGAGCAGCCTTCTTAGAACATATTAGGTGTCCTGCAGCAATAATGAAAAGGATGTGAAATTGTCCACTGTCTGGCCTTCTCAGTTCCTCATAAATGACTGTCACTGGGAGTACAGTCAGCTTTTATGAGGAGGGCTAATCCTCACCTAAATTTTTTTTCAGGGTCTGCCTTTTCGGTCTAAGGCTTTGTGGATTTTGGTGGTGCTTTTTTAAAAAAAAATAAAAAAATAAAAAGAAAAGAAAAGAGAAAAGGAAAAAAAAAACACTTTTTGCGGCTTTGATAATTGTTTAAGTCTGCCTTGTACATTGGCTCCTGTAAAGTAGACAATGTCTTGTTAGGGACTCAATGGTCTAAACTGCAAGAGGGAAGTTATATTTTGTCCCTGTCTACAGTACTGACTGTAGTAATTGTAGGTATGTGATTTGGTTATTTGGAAAGCTTTTCTCAAGCTTGCTTTGGTTTGATGTGCAAAAATTATTTTTAGGTCATAAAAAGGGAAAGCAGGCAGGAGGTAATGTAGCAAGTTCACTGCTTTCTTTCATGTGGGTATTATTTTATTTTCCTTATGCTATTTCTGTTACTAAAAGGAGTTTAGAGTACGTACTGTCTCAAAGAATGATTTTTTTTTTTTAAAAAAAAAAAAAAAGCATGGAGGCATACGTGGAATGCTTCTTGTTTAAAAGGAAGACATGAGGCTGATGTTCATCAGCAGTCATGGTTTGTCCTTCCGAAGTTATCCATCTGTAAGAACTAAAAATGGAGGTAATTTTCTGCAAATTCTATTACCAAGACCCAAAGTGGCCCAAGTAAGTTTATGTTGTGATTAGCTGAAATAACGTAAACTGCTGAGAAGAAAAAAAGCTGGGCTTGATGCTTTAGATGGCAGGAGGGTCAGCCTTTCCTGCTGGTGGGAATTTAACTGCAGCTGTCAGCTAAAAGAGCATATTAAGGCTCTAATGGTGGTTTTGCATCCTTGCAAAGCAATGACTTGTGATCAGGACGTTGCAGTGTGTACGGGTTAGAGTTTGTATTTTAAAGTGGTGAGGTTTTCTTCAATGGAGAACCTACTTCGGAAGTTATATTAACTGTGCAACTATGTTTATGAGCACTATGCTAGGTGTTTGGTATTTTTGTGAATGACCATTCGACCTGAGTGGGTATATCCAATGATTGTCGTCGGCATTCAGTTATTTAGTGGCTTTTCCATTGTTTAAGAACTCTTTGAAAGGAATCAAACCTGACGGAACAATCAGGCGTTGCTGTAGGCAACTGAAAGAGCTTTTGGGTTGACCTTTCAGTTCTCTCCGCGGTGCTGGAAATGTCTTTTAAATAGTGATGAGTAAGCTGAAATGATTGGCACTTCCAAACTTCTTGCTACGAAGAAGAGCACACTCTTTTTCTTCATTAAATTTTGATTTAGGGAACAGGTTTGATGGTATTAGTACTTAAAAATTATGTTTTTAAAGCTAACAAAAGATCCCATAAACTGCGCAGTGCTTGCGAACTTTAGTTCTGTTACTCTTTTAAAGGTTTTACGTTAGTCTTTTTTAAGGATTTCTAAGGGATTTGACCTTCCTATTTTTAGAATTTATTTTTTGGTCTTTTCTAGCTGAAGTTTATTGTCTGTGTGAAAGATTTCTTCAGGAAGTCGTTAACGGATAAATACAGATAAATTTCTTCATACCCATCTTTCTTTCAGTGCCTAGGTCTTCAGGCCCAAAGAGAAACAGCAGTGAAATATTGTGCTGTTTAAGCACCAGGGAGGTATGCAGATGAATTTTTATACGTCACAACAGGCTATTACGGTCTGCAAAAGAAAATGATCTGATGTGCTGAAATTAAACATCAAATATTACAGTTGTAAACAAGAATATCTTGGAAAGAGCAGTGTGATTGTAAGGAGTACTCTTCAGCATAATAGGATGCAAGTTTCTTAGTGTTGTCATGTGTGTAGCACACAGGCGCACTGTCTGTATTCCCAGCGTTCTTTGTTCTTTTATGTTTAATTAGAATTTCATAATGTGTTTAGTAAATCACCTCTTTTCCTTTTTTCTTTATTTTTCTTTTTTAACACTTTAAATTGAACAGAGATAAAGGAAAGAAAACTACAGTTGAAATGATCGCAAATATGATTTAAGATTCTTTCTTCTCTTATATAATTGTGAATTCTGTCTGAAGGCAGTAGTGGGTTGTAGTTTACTAGTTGAAACTCCGCCAGAGAGATTAAGTAATGTTTTCATTATGTGTGTTCTGCAAGTGCCTGGATTCTGCCCTGAGCGTAACCCTTAAGATGCAGGTATTTGTGGAATTCCCAGAAACTTAAGGTCCTGGATTTTCTCTTGAGCTATGCTGCTTTTTCAGTACTTGTTATATGCTGTTGTAGAGGAGCAAGATCATGCCTTAACAGAACGGAGACATTAACAGATTGATAGGTAGTATTTATTACTGTTATGGATATTGACACCTGGAAACTCTCCAATCTATAAATGGTCAGATGTGGAGGGACATGTTTTCCTTGGTTTTTGAAAAAGATGCTTGATTGCTCTGGTGCAAGCAGTCTTTGTGGATGGAAGTGTGTCATGGATCATTTTAGCAATAAGATATTAATAAGGAAACCCGCTCAGACAACTTTTCACTTGGGGCTTTAATAGGGTTTGGAAATCTAAATGTCTTGTTTAACCATGGTAGAGGGAATCCTTCCCCCAGATTTCTGAACTTCTGTATTTAGATCAAATGCCCATGCCTAGCTGTTTTTATTAAAATTAAAAACAAATGGGTATTATATATCAATAAACTTACGTCTGGATATATGTTTCTCTATTCTAAGTAAGTAAAATCTAAGTGAAATTCTAAGATGCTAAGTAAATTCTAAATAATGTTTCTCTACTCTAAAAAGTTAAGATTTTTGAGTTCTTTGGAAATACTATTAGTTATGATTTGTATTTCTTTTTCATTCTGCCATTTCAGGTAGATACTTATTAACATTAGCCACTCCTCTTCATGGACTTCCTCTTATTTCCTTTTTAGAAGGAATCCAAGTCAATTTTCTGTATGCTTTTTCTTCCAGCAGAAGTTGATGTGCTTGAAACTTGAAATAGTCTGCTTGCTACAGGATAGAACAGAAGAGGGGGGAAAAAAGAGAGAGAGAGATAATGGAGTAAAGTACAGTTTTATTTGTTAGATAACTTTGGGCCCGATTCAGAATGTGCTGAAGGCAATTACAGTAAGACTTTCCTGGGAGGAGACAACTCAAAATTGTGAAAAGTGCTAAAATTTCACTTGTGCCCAGGCTATCCTTGGGTACCCACTATGTAAAACACATGAGGAATTGGCATTTTAGAGGTATACATTTAGTGCTTCAGAATAAAAACAATGTAGGGCCACTTGTTTGCTTAGTTCTGGTGATTTTAGGGTACTAGTCTATTTTGACTAAAACAAGAAAGGAAATTTCTGGGTTTTTTTTCTTTGTTTGTTTGTTTGTTTTTGGTATCAGGATATAACCTGTTGACCTTCGGGCACGCTATGTTAAAATAAAACTCTGCTATTTCAAGAATCCACAAATTTCATTCCCATAATCATTTTTTCAAGGCAGCCAAGACTCTGCTCTTTTTACCAGTAAAACCATGGGGCAATATCTATTGAAATTGGATGCTAACCAAATAAGGACCTCAAAAACCATCTTAAATTTTGCACATTAAAATTGCTATTGATTGTGAGTCACAGTGATGTGACTCATCCCAAAAGTTAGATGTGTCCTCAAGATGTTGCTGCATCAGAGGTTCAATGCACTCATATTGCAATTAGCTTTAGGGTTTCTTGATGGGTTCTGTCTTTACTTGATTCTTTGGGTTTGTTTTGTCGGTTTTGAATGGTGGAGTTTGTTTTTATCGTTGTTTTAACAAAAGAAGAGAAGGGAGAAGTGAAATACTAATATTTATAAAAGCATTTTTTTCTTCACATTTTTAAATCTGAAGTTGACATTTCAGCTAATAAACTAGATGTTCTTTGTGATGCTATGGTTATGTCTTACATATACACAGCATCTGAGTCCTATGCACGTAATTTACATCGCTAAGCATTGTCCACCTTGCAAATACTTGAGTGATTCCTGCTGGGAATCGTTGTGAATATTTATCTGAAAAATCCACCCAATATTCATCACTGGTCAAAAAGCAAATAGAATATTAGGTATTACTAGGAGAGGAACTTGAAGCAAGACAGGAAACTGATTTGCACTGCTGCATAAATCTGTTGGTAAAGTTGTTTAATTTTGTAGATTGTGTTTCGAATGCTTCATATGACTTTGCTTGCTTTGCTTCAAAAAATGATCCAGCAGAACTAAGAAGGAAAATCATTGAGTGATCAAGTGTATGGACCATCTGTCATGTGGTTTATAATGGGAATTAGAATACTTCACAATTCTGCAGTTCGGAGAAGAAATCAGAGGAAGAGGAGAAGATAGATATGAAAATAAATTGATATACCAAATAAAATGATTGGCTTGTAAATAATTTTATAGCTACTAGAAAAAATGATTTTTGCTCAATTTATGCTTGTAGAACTCATTGCTGAAGGATGTTATGAAGGCCAAAAATGTGAATGGGTTAGGCAAATGTATGAGCTCTGCATCCTGAATTGCCTACTGAGCTCGATGGTCCAGATAGAATTTCCACCTTCTGCAAGTCTATAAGCTTCTAGATGCATTACGCAGAGGCAATTGCTGTACGCATACTCTAATCTTCAGCTTCTCCAGCAAAACAGTGATGATGACTGTTTTTGAAAGCACTTAGGATTAAGTAGGCCTAGACTTAGTAAATTTGTTCGTATGTTCTGGCAAGGTGATGACACAATTTTCTAAATATTTCTGTTCCATAGCGTCTTACAAGTGTTAACGTACTCCAGAGGCAACTACACCTGTTTGAAGAGAAAAAGATATGGTGGAACATACTGTTTTTAGTATTATTTTATATCATTCAATGTTTCTTTACAATGTATTTACCTCGCACTTGATGCTTTTTACTTGATATTTCTGAGTGTTTGCAATTAGGTAAAATAGTACATCAGGGTAAAGTAAATGAACAGATTAGTCTTGTTATTTCTATTCTCAATATTCAAATCTATCTTATTAGATTATTAGTCAGCTCTGGTTTGTTGATACTACTTGAATCTTTCATTTTTAAAGGGAAACATAGTTCCTAGAACAAGAAGCCTCCAGAGCCTGCAAGCAGGAGGCGGAAGTGAGTGGGCTGATATTGAGAAAAGCACTGTTGATTGACATGATATATTGATTTAGAGTACATCAGCTTATCTCACATTTTAAGGAGTCAAAATTAGCTCAGGAGTATGTTTAGAAACTTAACACCCCAACAGATGGAAAGCTCCCTTCCTTCCTCCTCCCCCAAAATCACCTGGCAGAGAGTGAGCCAAGGCTAAAAAGGTGTTTTAGAGAATTTTATTTCATTCTGCAAGTTATTTTTTGACACTTCTCGGAATAGTTCGCAGCTCTCCACAAATCAGAATGCATCTTCATAGCTTTTTTGTTTCCTCATCGGAAAAAAAAATTTATATATATATACCAGGAACAGAGTTTATTTTAATTACAGTACATACAGTATGTCATGGTCTAGTGCGTCAAGCTTCGCTATTTTGTCTGTGCTTAATTCCAACTTTAGACGGACATGCATCATAAGTGTAAACACCTGCCTAGCTTCATTAAGAGTAGTAAAAATATCACTTTGTGGGAGGATCATAAGATGTGTTTTAGGCAGTTTGTGTGTGATCTCTGACGAGAACATACCATGCTACGTCTTTCTCACTATCTGTGTTCTCCTTTGGATGAGAAATATGTGATTCTCTCTGGCCTTGGCCCCGGCGTGTGCACATGCACATGCGTGCACAGAGTATTCCAGCAATGCACATCGTAATTTAAAATTATTTTGTAATAACCACACTTCGTATGGAAACAAGTGGAACTACATTTAAAATAAATATTAGCTTAAGGCTTTGATACATACAGATAGTTTAGAGGTAATGTCTTTGCGTTGCATTGCTGCTATGTGTTTAAGAAAGGTTTGTTTGTTGTGGGATATTTTGTTTTGTTTTTTAGAAGTAATGCCAACTTTGCTTTTATTAGAAAAAAAGATATGCTTAGTCTTAAAATAAAATGTAAAATAAATAAATCCCTTATTGAGATCCAAGCACAAATGGCTTGCAAACAGTCCTATCTCCATGACATACCTTATTTACTTACCTTCACTCCAACTCTCAATCACAAAATATTTCCCATCCCAGATCTGAAGTCAAATAGAAAATCAGAAAAACAGAAAACCTGATTTGCAATCAGATAAACTGAGGCAAAAGGAGATCAAGGAGTCCTGACTCCTTTTGGTTTCAACAGGACCTGAGCAGGCTTAAGATGTTGTAAAGCAGAGATTATTATTATTATTATTTTTACTAGTATAACTCTTTTAAGTTCAAAGTTTCTCTCGTTATAGCTATAAGAAAATATGCCCTGGTTGATTTCACTATCATTAGAGTGAACAGCAAACCACTGTCAGCAGTAGAATAATCCTTTCTCAATAATATCAAAACATGAAACAGTCTAAGTGTTAAAGTTTAAAATAATTTAAATAATAATCATTCCAGCAAAACTAATTTCTCAGATTTTTATGTGCTTTTAGTACCAGTAGACAATAACTCTAGCTTGTCCTGAAGCTCCTGTTTAAAGTTGCTTATCAACTTTCATGTGGTCTTTGTCATGGAGACCTTCATTTCCAGCCCACATTCCCTCCTACTCAGGACATTGTTCCTGCTGCTAGAAAAGTCATAGCCCCTACTGATTTCTATGGAACAGCGCTGAACATTCGAAATAGAATGACGTGGATGCTTGTAAGAGGTGTATTGGCATAGCAGATGTGATAATTGGGATACGCAGCCTCTCAGCATCTCTCTCCTCCACTTGCTTCTTTCTAGATGGGCATTAGTGTCTGTCTGAAGTCTCATCTATAGAGATCTTTTATTTACAATTGTCCCTGCAAAACTGGAAGTACAACAGTATATATTTTCATTTCCCAAATTATATAGCAGATGTAATATAAATGCTAAATGAAATTCTGTTGTCTTGAAATTATATTCCATAGTTTTCAAAGAAGGTGCAAGGACAGTGATCTCGTGTTTATGTGCAATATTAGTGGGCTAGAATGCAGCTCTTAGAATTTTGCAGTTGGTTATATTAAGTCCAGCGTCACTTGCAGATATGAGAACTGATGCCCTCTGCTCAGACAGTATGTCGCTGTTGAGCCTTTGGAGGACAAGAATTGCCATCAACAAAGAAGCTTTTCCCTGAGTAAATGTCCCCCTGTTGATAGGGTAGGATAAACAGACTTGTAACAAGGGCAGCGAGGAGGCACGTACTACAGATGCATGTTTGTTCTAGTCCTGCTTTGTTCTCTAGATCCTAAAAACAGTGGACGCAGCCATCCAGAACCTAAGACCCTTCATTTCTTGTTGAAGCTAACAAGAACAGAGAGCACTCATAGTTTTATAGGACCTGGCTTTTGCTCATTTTATTGTTCTTCGCTCAGCCCCCGTTCACTTTATAATGTGAGTCGTACTCTTAAGAGTATTCCTATAATTCGTTTGATTCCCCACCCCACCTCCCTGCCTTTTCAGGTTGTCAAATTAAACCTAGAAGTTAAAGTAACTTTGTTTTCAGTATCCAGTCAGTAAATCTTTAAAGTTAAAGAAATATAAAGACAACTCCAGGGAAATATTCTATTTTCTACGTATCTAATCCTTATTTTTCCTTGAGGACTAAAACAATTGAAGTCCCATTAAACTGTGTTTTCTTTCTTGCCTTTGTACACTGTCAAATGCCATCTGGGGGAAGGAAATATCTTGAAGACCTGAGAAGTGGAGGTGGCTGTCATGTTTGATTTAGCTTGAGATTAGTGGATGTAGGGAGTTATAGTAGCAAGGAACATGAGTTCAGACCACACAGCAGCCAGTTCTCAAACATTAGTGGGTTTTGTTGTTCTTGTTTTTGAAGATATCTCTAACAGGCAAAGGAAAAATGAGGTGATAATGAGATGTTAAACATGCTTCAAATCTACCTTATTCTTGCTGTTTCGTATTCATTTTACTTTGCTTTGGCTTCAAAATATAGTTTCAGAGTAGAAGCAACATATGCAAATCAGATTTTTTAAAAATATTTCACCTGGAATGTGTTCTTCATTCTTACTGCCTTTCATTAAAAAGAACAGGAAAAAAACAGGTATTTTTCCAATTTTTTTTTCTTTCTATCTAATCCTATGCACCCTTTGTATTTATTTAGCCATGTATTTTTTTTATTATTATTTTAGTCTTCATTTAATTTCTTGTTAGTCTAGTTAAATTATCTAAATGAAGATACTCTATCATGGAGGGTTTTCTTAGAGTGGTACATTGAGATAAGTTAAACTAGGAAGGGATCTATTTCCTCTTGTCTATGGACAGAAGGCTTTCTCTGAGCCAAAAAGCTCAAGGCTGATTGTGAGCAATGTTGGATAGCAGGGGCTCTCACTTCGCTCCGGTGAGTGTTCTTGCTAGCATTTAGACGTAAGGGTTTGATAACCGATGATGGTCATTGGTCTCTTACTGATGAGTGAGATATACTGAAACTCTGAACAGCATGTTATGCTTTAGGCTGTCAGTTGATAGCCTGCTCTTGTACAATTTTAGTTTATTTTTTATTTTTGGTTTTGGTTTAATACTGAACTGGGTGGGAATCATGAGAGTTGCCGCTATGCCTCTGAACTCAACATGCAGTGCCTGATTTCATTTCCCTCGTTTCTTACATCAGAAACCTGAAAGAAAATATAACACTCCCCCTTTTTGTTTCTTTTTTCTTCCCCTTTTCTTTTTTCTTCCCACTTTCTATTCCAGTCATTTTTTCTTTTTTTTTTTTTTGCCTCCCCCCCACTACTCTTACCCTTATTTCTTTGCAGAAAGATGAGGAATTACTGTAATCTTAGTTTGCATTTACTTAGTGTGGCAGAATCAAACTTCTCTTGCTGCACAAATTGTTCTTTAATTGAAGCATTTTCTGGATTTTTGTGATATGCCGCCCACAAAGCTAAAATTAGCCTCTTATTAAGGTTAATAGAACATAAAACTAATATATCAGGCAAAGAATCCACAAAATGGACACCAAACTTGTAGACTGGTAGTCAGGGCATTTAGCACCAATGCATTTTGTCATATGAGCACTTAGTCCAGAGACAGAGTAGTGCTTGCGAGGAAAGCCGGTGGAAGTAGGAGTGCTGATACTCTTTCACATTTCCACAAGACCTAATATCAAATAGAATGTTTTACGCTCTATAAGTATTCTACTTCAGGATGCTTTAGCCTAATTTATTACAAAATAAAGATATCGAAGAAGAAAAGGAAATAATCATAGGAGAGAACCTAACAAAGCAGTTAACATGTCGATTCTAAGTCGGAATTCAGGAGAGGGTAGAGAGTTAGACTTCTTTAGAAACCTTGAAAGTAATGATATAAGGGTAAAGAACTGTGTGCCTTATTTGTGCTACCCCTGTATTACTAAATACAGAGATTTGTTAGTTATTAGGTGATAAAAGATGGGCCCTTTCTCATGATAGCCTGCAACTGCTGTTAACCTCATGTTCATGTGAGGCTCATGCTTACCAATACAAGAAGATTTCTGTTACTTTCTGGTTTAACATCTAGACCTTGAATAAGATCTATGCTTTGTAAGCTAGCTACCTATGAGTTCTGGGATGTTAAGCAGAACTAACAAAACATCAGTGTTAAGAATCCTTTCTTAGGACTATAAAAGGTGTACATACCTTTTTTGGTGTTGTATTGAATTATTTTACCTTTTGAATTACATGGTTTTACATGGATTAGAATTTTAATGCATGTTCTCTTGGACAATTACGTTCTCTAAAGCAGATTCCTTGAATTTCTGTTTTCCAGCTCATATGTAGCAACCAGCAATATAGAAATCAACTAAGAATGCCATAGAGGTTTTTTGTTGATTTTTATTTTTATTCTGTTTAAATTATGATAAAATGTACTCATCAAATGGTAGACATGTTATATAATTGTTTTATTAAATTGTTCTATCTCTTTTTTTTTAGATTTCAAGGGCAAACATTTGAGATAAGGTGGCAACCTTAAGCAAACAGGTAAGAGCTGTTTTATTCATATTTAATAATAGTATTTTTTCTTACTTATACTGTTCTATATTTTAAAAATCTATTATGAATACTTCCTGTATATCAAATAATTTTGCCAAAAAGGAACACCACGCTGTTTTCAGCACCAAGAGGGAACCTAAAGAGGGGGCAAAATGTCATTGAAGTTGATTCAGAGAGTGAAGAGAAACAGTTTCCAACTATTCAGGCACTTGAGAGAATAATTCTGTTCTGCTCTGTGTTATGTAGCATACCATCTTTGGCAAAGGAAAGCAATGTTTTCACTCTTTATGCTAATGCAACTGAGAAATTTATTCCCCGAACTGTCTCTTGCTTTGAGAAATAGTTTACATTAGTCGTAAGAATTAGAAATATTTTGCCAGTCATTTGGTATGGAAAGCCTTTTATCTGTCATTTTGATTACAGTAAAATGTATTTAACTGCTGAGGGTTAAACTTCATCTTTAGAGAGATATTGCATAAGCAAAATGAAAAATGAATTGAGAATTGTCCCTGAATTATGTCATGTGGCTTCAAAACTGAAGTACTACCTTCTTCCATGTGAGCTGTCTTGCTGCACTGCAGTGAAAACAGGATGTGGAGCGTTGCTTTGGCTAATCCTTGATGGGTTTAGGTGTCTTAGATATGAGGACCCCGGGAGCTATCTGAACTCCTGGCAGCAGGGAACCGCTGCTCCCCTGTGGTGCATGCACCTGTATTCCCTCCCTAGGTGACACAGTGGATACCCAGGTCCCATTTTCAATGGGATTGGGAGCCTTCACTGTACAGCAGATGTGCAGCCAATACCAGATCATTCACCAAGAGCAAAACTACATTGTGTACATAATAAAAATCCAGGTTGGATGGGGCCCTGAGCAACCTGATCTAGTACCAGAGCTGGAGATTGGTGGCCCTGCCTGTGGCAGGGGAGTTGGAACCTGACGATCCTTGGGGTCCCTTCCAACCCAGGCCATTCTAGGATTCTGTGAGAAGTTGGCATGCTATGACTTTTTTTGTTTAACGGAGTAGCCCCTTCTAGACAGCAAAGAAAAAGGCTGCATGCTAAAAACTAACAAACTTTTCTTAGTTCTCTCTCTCCAGTAGGGTTAGAGTTGAGGAATGTCCTTATTTGCACAGAGAGTCAAATCTACAGCGCAGTGACTGCTCCCGTCAAAATTCGGTGTGTGATAGCCACCCTCATCCAAAGTAGTCAGGTGGAGCTGGATTTAAAAACCTTTAAAAACCAGTAATTTATTCATTTTAATTCTGGCTATAACCAACCAACCTTGTTTATAATGAATAATGTGGTCTAGATTGTTTTGGCAGATGTGAGGGACCAGAATTGTTTGCAGAGGTTAAAATAAAATAAAGAAATTATACGGGTAGAACTGAAAATTCATAAACCAGTTTAGCTGTTGAAGCCACACATTGTGGAATTATCTTGCACATACACAAGTCATCAAATAAAGCCTAGGAGTCTCATTCTCTCAGTAAGTACATTTATGTATGACTTGTACTTCTCTCTTACATACAATTTCTGGTTTGGATGTTGGATCTTAAATTTCTCATAGCATCAGCAATCTTGACAGTGAAGGAATTTATAGATAGCTGGAAGAGAGGGATTTAAAGTGAGTGTCTAAATGGAACAGTTACGTTCTTGAAAAGTCTGTGCAGTCACTGCTAGCCTCCTAGGCAAATATCTTCTAGAGAAGCCTGAGTTCCTTTCCCTCAATGCTAACCCCTGTTAATGCTGTTTCTGAGTGTGCATATGGCTTCTCATGTGGCTTGGTGTCTGAGCGTGGGTGTGACTCCCAGGCTAATAATTGTCCTGAACGATTTTATCTCAGTCCTCTGTCTGAAAGTGGTGGTGGTCCCTTCTGCTGGCTGGATGTTTAACACAGTTACCTGGCATACGAGAGTCAAGGGTGTTTAATACCTTGCTGTACAAACGCAAGCTTTTCCTTGTTTTTCAGAAAAGCATAGCTCAGTATAATTCCTTCAAAAGTCTGTATTCCATTTCAAAACTTTATTTCATGGTGCTTTGTCCTACTAAGCAGAGGGCATTGTGGTCATCACTTTTTTACTTTCTCTATGTACTTTGATTACTATTTACAACAGATGAGACTGTTGGTTTTTAATGAAGTTAATGACATTCATTAGGTTAATTAACCCCATGACTACTTCAAAAGAAATCAGTAAAGTCTGAACACAATAAAAATAACTAACCTACCAAGATGGTTGTTTTCTGTGAATCATCTAATGCTACCTACCTCGGATTGGTGTTTCAGGAAAAATTAGTGAGGATTTTTCCCTTTGTGACATGGCAAGGTGATGGCAGACATGTTCAGTTAGTGCTTTTCCCAGTAGATAAGGTATTTACTTTTAAGGAAGAGAGAAAAAGGGTGTCTGATAAAGAATCACATGAAAGGACTTTCTCTCCTTCCAATACATACCATACTGTGTATACAGATGTATAGACCATAACTCTGAAATTTAAGAAAACTCTAAAGAGAAATATACATCCAAAATAGCCTGATTAATTTTTATTCTGAAGTTTGAAAACACACTTCTATTTACAAATAGGAAATAAAAATCTATATTAAATAAAAACTTCATTTTATTTTAAAAAATATATTTGTTTAGAAGTACAAATCAGAGATTGTTAAAGTTCTTGATTTGGACAGATTTTTTCCTTAAAGATAGATGTTTTGTTACAACAAGATATGGAGTAAATTTCACACTAAGAGAACAGGTGTCCAATGTTTGTTATTGGTCACAGCAACATCCTTGATTCCTCCCTAAGACCAGTTTTAGGTGAGCAGTGTTCTGTTACACGTCATTACTTTTCTCCAACTTGACTTGTCATTACAGTACACACAAATAATTCAATAGACCTTTAAGAAACCCCCCATTACCTTTTCTCTAAAAAAGCAAAGCAAGTATTGCGGAAAGTAAACTAGAGGAAGGTAGAGGAACTAGTCGTAAAACCCGTAGATATAGTGTTGGCTTTAATGGTACTTGTGTTCTGCTGTGATAGACCAGTGACTGTATTTACATGTTTCCTGGTTTGTTTCTAAGGTACGAAATCGCTGACCTTTTCTTTGTAAATGCAGTTTTACGTTTACAAGGTAAATGGAGTACCACTGTCTGTAGCTCCTCCAGCTGGACAGCCTACTTCTGAGGAGGGAAAAGAACACACCGCTTTCCATGCTGTGAATGCTAGCAAATGACACAAGCAAATGAAGGTAAAAATGAGCAATGTTGGACTTAGGCCAGTGTAACGTGTAACGGGAAAAAGCGTCCCAAAAACTCTCAACGACTACGCCATTCTTCAGTTCTCTTACATTCTCCAGCTTCTTCTCTCTCAAGCTTCTTCATCCAGCTCCTCTTCCTCAAGCTCCTCTTCCTCAAGCTTCTCAAGCTACCTTCTTCTCTGGCTGGCTGGCCTTTATCTAAGCCTGGGGCAACTCTGCCCCAGGTCCACCCCTTCTGGTCACAGGTGCAAGTGATGCACCTGTGTTCCCCAGGCCAGCCACGCCCCTTCACCATGTGCTCAATCATCAGTTCATGCTGTGATCAACTGTTTCCCTACAGCCAGGTAGGATTTTACTAGATCTTGTGGTAATACCTGGTTCTGCCGAGGCAAACAAAATCTTTTGTATTGACTTGAATAAACTTTTACCTGCAAATGAAATACTTCCAAATAACCAATGAAGATATATTTTACATCTACCGTGGACCTTGCTCAAAGACTCGAGTGCATCAGAGTTGAAACTTAACAGTGAATGTTTTGAAAAGCCTTCACTAAGTGATGGTGCACAAGTCTGGTTTTATCTCAACGGCATGAGTGATAGTTATCCTTCCTCAAGGAGGGATGCTTAACTTGTTTGCAATGGCAAGCCCTTTGGGCATACATCTTCATACTACTGGATATGTGATTGGTCAAGTGAAATGTTTCAGTAAGTAGATAAAACCTAGCTGTTCTGTACTGCGGTTGGATACACAAATTATGTAAATTCAGATCTTTTTGTAGTTTGCTGTTAGTGCATTGCAGTAAAAGTGCAGGAGAACGTTTCCAGAAGTTGAGAGCCACTCTGTTTTTGCAGTGCCTTGAGCATCATACCGGGTTTGGCTGGGATGGATTTAGCTTTTTAGATTTCTGTTTTAGACTTCTGACTCAAGATTCTGACTAAACACCAACGTGTTTTAGATACTGCTGAACAGTACTTGCACGGCATCAAGGCCTTCCCTGTTTCTCATTCTGCTGCCATGTTGAGTAGGCTGGGACTGAGAAAGAGGACAGGAGGGGATACAGTTGAAACAGCTGACCTGAGCTGACTGGACAGATATTTTTTGTCACATTGTCATGTCTGGCAATAAAACTAGGAGAGAGTTTTTCCAGTGCAGTCACTGTTCAAGGATCGACTGTGCATTATTGTGCTAGTGGGAGGTGGTGAATGATTTCCTTTGCATCGTTTCTGTTGATTTTGGTTTTCCTCCTTATTTTCCTTTACTTATTAATGCATCTTTATTGACCTACAAGATTTTCTTTGCTTTTGATCTTTTCTTGCTTTTTGATCTTCCTCTTTTGTTGGTGAGAGGTGAATGAGCACCTGGTGTGTGCCTAATTGCTGACTGGGGCCAACCTACCATAAGCATGAAGCTTGAAATTCACTCTAATGTCCATCCTATGGACTAGGAACCAAAAATGAACCATTTTTAAGAAGTTTTCTCAACACTATTGAAAGCTAAGATAGAACTTTCCAGTAGTTCAAATTAAAATCTGTTTTACTTCAAGGTAAAGTGCAAATGATTAATTCTTAGGAGAAACCTGCAGCCTTTACAAAACTTTATTGAAGTTTTATATTTTTGCTCAACTTCACAGTGTGGGGAAATGGTTGATCACAGCATGAATTGATGACTGAGCACACGGTGGAGGGGCTTGGCTGGCCATTGGGAAATTTTGATAGGTCACTCGCATCTGCGACTGGAAGGGGTAGACCTCGGGTGGGGTTGCCCAGGCTTAGGTAAGGGCCAGCCAGGCAAAGCAGAAGTAGTCTGAGAGAGAGATGGTCAGAAAGTTGTGAGATTAGGAGCAGAGGAAGCAGAAAATGATGTAGAGCAAAGCCCTTAGCTCTAGATGAAACAACTGGTGTAGTTGGTTGAAAAAATGTCAAAGTCACAAGAATTTGGGACCTTTTCCTGTTACATGCGTACCAAATCTCTTGAAGAGTGAACACTGGCAGCTCTAAGCAGAAAAAGAAATCATGATGCAGTCACTATGTCATTCTGTACATCATATTTTGGCTTCAAGATATTTTCCAAAGTTTGTTCATTTTCAGATCTTAAAATTCCTCCCACACCTCAGAAGTACATTTTAAGATGATGCCGCGTGCTCAGGAATCATTTCCAACTTAAGAGAAAGGTGTAAGCAAATGCTGCAGTTTTGGCAATTGATATGGAGAGAGACTTAATGTGGTAGAAACTACAGGCTGAAATCTAGTTAGATTCTTGGAAATGGAATAAATTCAATGTTCAACCTTGTATATTTTCAAGTAAGAGGGAAAAGGATACTGTAACTGTTGGTATAAAACCAAGTAGTATGATTTAGAACTGGAAAATGTGGTTCCCGTTCTACGTGATAAACTTATCACCAGCTCCATCAGAAGTTATGAAAAAGATGGAATTTTATTTTACACCTGTATGTGAGAACGTGAGGAAAGAGGAGACATTCATATCAAAACTAAGTCTTATGTTAAGATTTCTGAAACAGTTTTGTAGAACAAACTGAGTCTGGAGGAAAAAAAAATCAGTGGACAAGGTTCATATCAGCTGTAATAAAATTTCTTTAATGTACTATTTAAAATTTATCGCTTGATCAGTGTATGAGCAGGGGATGCTCAGCAATGAAATCAGCAGAGGAATATTTTAAGCAATATCAGATACGGAGAACCATCTTTTTTTCCTTTGGTTTATTGGCCGCTATGATTTGCATTCATACCATGTCAAATCTATTAGTTTGTTGTGATCACTTACATAGCACAGGATACAGAAAAGAGATTGAAGGGAAAAATAACCTCCCTGACATCGTAGGACACCATAAAAGAGGACATGCATTTGAGAGCACCTGGGATAGTGGTTTGTCTTCGTCTGCGCTGTCATCCATGCCTATGAAATCTTGCCAAAAATTGGAGGCAGGGACGTATCCAAGAGAGAGAGTAGAGGGAGTGGTGGTTTTGGGATCTCTCAATTGCAGAAACTTTCTTAGACAGTAATAAATTAAACCTTGGTTCCCAAGGGTAAGCTTGGGAAAAAGGGTTGGAGATCTGTGAGCTACCGTGCTGCCTCTCTTTGCTCTGTATAGCTTGCCAGCAGAAAGTTTATCCTTTGCTGCCAAGTGTGCACTTGTAAGTTGGAAAGGTCTGTGCGGTGGGGTCCAAGTCTATTGGTTTTGATAAATTTGTCTTTCATTTTACCTCCCCTATATATGAAAATAAGAAGATCAAGAAGATATGATGCCATGAAGCTGGAGGTTGTTGGACGTCTTCCAGGAGGAAGAGAAAATTCCTGTACTCAAGTTGCAACTTAAATTTGGTCAGGTTCATTCAGCAGGTTCTACAGACAGAAGTTCTGTATTACCTGAGGAGAGGACTTGAGGGATAAGAAAGTTCACATTTGTTTCCTTTACCTGCTGTTTTGGGCTCTCTGCAGACAAGAGCAACTGTCTCTGTATTGTATGCTCTCATTTTAAAAGTACCCTTTACAAAATAGGAACCTGAAACTTTAAAAAATAAAAAATAATAATAATAAAAAATATTTCAATGTAGTAAGAATGTGAAACATTTACAAGTGAATACTGATCTTTGGTAAATAGTGAATCCGTTACAATCAATTTGTAAGGAAATTTGAGTGTACAATGGGCTAGTTATTACTAGAGATCAAGAGAAATGTATTTCTGTTTAGCTACAAATTTAGAAATTGAGTGAAGTCCAAGAAAAAGTAAGAAGGTGATCGGGTACAACAGAGACTATGCAGAAAAACTGGTACTAGCATACAAACGTTCCTTTCGGCTTTTGTTTTGCATAAGGGAGAATTCTGCATTTTCCTGTTACATACTTAAACCATTCAAACAGACGTACTCAAATTTACTAATACAGATTCTTTCAAAGAAAACCGCATCTCTAAAAATGATTTCCTTTGCTATATGTGGAAGAAGCTGAGCTCCTTTTCTCTGTAGAAGCCTGGCATTATGCGTCCTACCAGGAGAGAGAGTGCGATTTCAGTGTAATCCAGCTTAGGGGTAATTCTTTCAATGAACGCCAGACAGGCCCAACCTGTTTGGTCTGATGTACCTTTTAGAAATCTTACGTTTCTTCCTTCTTGACAGTTCAGGATACACACTGTCGCTTACGTTCACCCTCATAACATTTCCTCACTTATGTTTCCTAGGTCTCAGTTTGACATTATTTTTCAAAGGCCAAAAATCAGTTTGTTCATGTCGTGAAATTGTGATATTAAGAGCAATATTTAGGTTGTCCTGCTAAATCCATGGCTACATCCATTCATGATTTTGGAGATGTAGTATGAAATGGAAGTGTCCAAAATACAAGCTAAGGACAATTTACATATCTAAATGAGTTGACCAGAGGGGCTATCGAGCTAACTTGAGACCACAAACACCAGCAGAGATTCCTGAAGTCTGCATGCCAGAAGCTATCAATGTTTCAGGCTTGTTTACTGTTAAAGACTTATGGTTTAATTTCCAAAATAATAGTTTTTTCTGCCCCCAAATCTCAAAAGGGTCCTGAACATGTTTGATACGCACCAGAAATTTGAAGTCAGTGTTTCAAATTTGGCATCTTATTCTCATAAATTCAGACAAGAGGGCTAATGCTATCGTGTTTTGAAGGACAGCATACAAAACCTAAATTTGGTTTCCTCATTTCCCAAGGATAATACAAAGGTGATTTTTTATTATTATACCTGAATTCTGTGCTGAGTGTTTTTACTAGCTGGCAGCAGAATTGCCCCTGTTGGGTAATTCATCGCCAGCCTGTTGAAACTGTGCTACCTGCAGAACTTAGGCTGAGAGTTACTGTGCAAACAGGAGCAAAACTGGAAGAAAACTTGAAGTTGGAGGCCATTACCTAAAGGGAGTGGCAGGAAGAAGATTTAGTGCTGTCAGTACCACTCAGAAGAAAGAATCTAACAGAAGAAAATACAAATACACCTGAAAACAGACATCTGCTTTTTTTTTTTTTTCCTGCTGTTTTTTTTCGGTGTTAGTGGCTGCACTGTGGTCTGCGCTGATGGTGACAGAAGGGCTCAGGTGGTGACAGAGGACTTGTCATTCCAGAGGTTTTCATTGTCCAAGGGGATTCCTTATCCTTTCCGCAGCATCCAGCTTGTGCCTGAGGGAAAGCAGAGTGGTGTAGTTGTTAGGGAGAGCAGTAAGAATCCCAACCACATTTCATGGTAGACTGTTGTATAGTTGGAACAATCTGAGTGCTGGAGGTGAGGAAGTTTGTCATAGTAATGGAGTAACGGCAAAAAAGGAAGGAAAAGTTGTGGTTTCTGGTAAAAGGAAAGCAACACTGACTTAAAAGCGCAGTGCCAAGCTAGTGAAAGAATTATTTGCACAGATTCTGAATATTTTGAAGTAATGCACAGAAACTGGAAATTTAATCAATCAAGGCCGGATTTATTCGCTGTTATCTGTAGTCACTGTGCACCGTTAATTAAATATCTGAAATTATCTTCCAAGTTTTATCTAACATTATTCTTTCTTTTGACGGTTGTGTGTCATTATTTAGAAGGTCATGGAAACACTGTATCAGCTTCCATAGTAACAGCAGGCTCTGTGGGAATTCTGTAGTTGCACATTAATGGAATTGCAAGTCATGAAGGTGTAAGTTATTATTAAAAAATAACACTTAATTTGCTATATTTTTGGTAATTTCACAACAGCATTATCGTCCAGTAAATTTTAAACCTGTAAATCTTTTTAACTTTGGAGAGATAACTATGTGCGCTTTTTTTTTCTTTTTTTTTTTCTAATGACCATGATATAGATTACAGCTTGATAATTTTATTTATTTTTCCTCTCCTTTCTCCTCAGTAGGATTTTTGCTTTTGATTTCATCTGGACCGTAAGTTGTTTGAGAATTTGCATGCCCACCTACCTCTTTACCCCTGCTAGAAATTAAACTGTGTATATTTTTTGAAGGACATCACTCTGATTTCACATAAAATCATTGTAATTTGCTTGTGATTCAGAGAAGCTTCATCACTGTGCTGCACAAAAAAGAAAGTCCCCTAGTGTACTGAGACAGCCACCTGTCGTGCTGAATACCTTTGTTTAACTCTACTTCATTATTCTGTATCTCTCTAAAAATTGAAATACTGACTTTTAAAGAAAATAAGTTTGCTTTCTTGCTGTGTATCATACTTAGCAAAATGGTATCCTAATTTCGTGGCCTAGGCACGGTGATAGTAAGAATAACAAATCATTAGTTAATAGCATAGAATCTATACTAATAGTCACTAGATTATTTCTAGGTTGTGTTCATGAAAACCAGGTCAAAGCAATCCCACAGTCCTACGTTGCTACATTGGAGAACAGCTCCATGTGTCTCCTGCACAAGATGTTTTATACGTGCAGAGAAGCAGCTATGCAGGAAGCACGGTCTTCCAAATGACTTTAGTGAAAATCAAAATCAAGAAACGAAATCACTGCCTCTAAGGTCTTTATGACCTATTGCACATGTGGGTTATTAAACTGAGGTCAATAGCAGCTGTAGCCTTGGGGTCATTCTAATTGACCAAGCATTGCTTTCACATAAGAGATTTTAGAATATGAAGTTCATTAATGTTTGCCCTCAGAGTCGGTATGTGAGACACCATAGATGCTAATGTGGGAGCACAGGAGGAGTGATTATTCTGGCATATTCTCGTCTTTGGCTAGAATCTAACAATCTTGTTTCTCTCAATGTGCCAATACAATACATATTTACAGTGAGTTCAGTGGAACTGCATCCTCATATGACTGTTACTAATAGGATGAGAATTTTGACCCACTACTTTCCAATCCTGAGCTTTTTTGAGATTTAGTTAGGTTAAATCACGTAAGGTGTGAGATTGAGTCTTGTAGATCGTAATAATCCTCTGCCACTATTCAGTTTGGAAGTGATATTCAACATGCTGTGCAGGCTGTTTAATGAAAGCTGAAGCTGAAGAGGTGTTCAGTGTAAAGCTATTAACTGTAAAGGGGTATAGGAGGTGTGTACTTTGCTGCAAAAATCAGAGATCTCCTGCACAAATTTGGAGGAAGAGAATTGGGAACTTGTGGGTGTTATCCTGCCACTTCTGCACAAGGGGTTCTGGAGGAAGCGGTACAATTGAGTGGTACTGTTCAGTTTGTTGTTGCTGCTTTGTACTAGGGCAAGAAACAGTATGTATTCTCTTACTCAGAGCATACGCAAGAAAATATCTCCTAGATGTAGGAAGAGCTGAGGATTTTGGGTAGGCCGCAGCCCTACGTGACTGGGAAGGGAGGGAACGCTGTCTTTCCAGATTGACAGAGCTGAGCCAGAGATTTCAATTGCAGCACTTGCTTCGTTCTGTGAAAATAGAAGGGGTACAGGAGGTGTGTATTAACAAATAATCAGACTTGCTTTTCTTTGTCTCTCAGTTTCTGTGCTTACTGAGATGTTCTGTCTAATTGTTTTGGTTTGGGAAAACTATGAGCCATCACCTTTGTTTGTCCTCCAGTCCTTCTGCTTAGCACAAGAGGTTTTGTTGCTCCTGTGTGTGAAGAGGAGAGGTGTGTTTGCTCCTTAAAATTGCTGACAAAGAATAACAGAAGAGGTTGGAGGGGTGGAGAAGTAAAGAAATGCAGGGTGTGCCAGAACCACATTATTTCCAGATCTTAAAAGAGAAGAAAATGAATGCAGTGTTCTTAAAGAGAACAGTGAGGATATAGATTCCTGGGGGAAAAAGCTTTATGTGGGTTGGAACAAGGTCTCAAGCTTTTTTCTCTGTGGAAAGACATAAACCTACGAAAAGAGAGGAACAGAAACTATTCAAAGAAGTTCATGTAGTCAAAAATTCTCTAAGCTTAATCTTTGGCTTCTGTTTGACACTAGGGACAGTACTGTGTGTTCCTTTTAGTATCTTGTAATTCAGTCAAACTGACTCATACGTTCATTAACCTCTCCAAAGGAAACGTTGTAGACGTGGCTGCCTCCCATCCGCTGGGTGTGTGAGAGAGAGTTCTCCTTTGCGAGGCTGGGGCTAGAAGAAAATGACAAGTTTCTTCAGCCTCTGCGTTTCAACTGGAGATGCACTTGAGGTGATTCAGGAAGAGCGTCGAGGATCTTAAAACAGATCCCCAGAAGTTTGGATCCTACCTCTTCCATGAAATCTCAGCTGAAGTGGGACAGACAGCTTTCCTGAAATAAACTGTTAATATGTTGAACTGTATTTACTTGGGAAATTGTAGAACCTTGTCAAATTCTGGTTCCCCTTCACGAGTCACGCTGTGTAAGATAAGATGTATCTCTAAAATTATTTCTATACTAATTTTACTCATAACCTTTTGTAGTTTTAAGAATGAAAATTGATATATGGAACTCATCTAGCTTTTTTTTTTTTCTTTTAACAATCCTCCATGTTAAGACATAACATTAGTACATGTACCGAAATTTTAACCATAATGTTTTAGGTTTTTGAAATAGCAATATGAACTTTTTTTTGCTTTTTATAAAAACCCTAGAAAAAAGGGAAAGGACAAATTAGACTAAACAAAAACTGAGAAGAGAGAATGTACTTGATGTTGTGTATCAGTTAAAATAACAGGAAAACATAATAATTAATAATGTTCTGAACTGAAAACTAGCTCTGAGTCTCATTAAAACCTTGACTGCTTTAGGCTTTCCTTTCTCTCACCTCCCACCCACTGAAGACCTATGAGTCACCGACTATTCCAGCTTCATCTGAAATCTTTATTAAATCATTTTAAACCCTAAAGCCCTATGTGATAAGAAAAACAAAAGATTTTTTACTTTTAAATTATAGGATTATCTCTAGAATGAGAAATCAGTTTTCCATGTACATATCTCCGTCTATATATGTATCAACACTTACAGTATGCATAGTTGTGTAGTTTTAATTCTAGGTGAGTTATAAAAAATGCTGAAGTTTTAACTCATAACAATTTACTGTTCGAAAAACAACACGTTAAGAAAATAACTAGAGGATTTTCAGATTTACCCAGCATATCAGCCTCTGGGCAGTGAACAAAATAATAGGTGGGAAATACCTTATTTCTGATATATATGTGAAAATGATGATTGATTTAAGATAACTCAACAATAGTGACTAAAACCAAAGGCGTTTTGTCAGTGTTTTTCTCTATTAATAAGAGTTTCACTTTGGTCACTGTCCAGATGATACTCTGCAATTACACGTGAAAGTAACTCCTTGCCATTTTCTCACCAAGGCATAGATTAAAATTTCTGTGGATAATTGTGAGGTCAATCTGAGAGTGTCTTATTGGCCTTGTGCAACTGCTCACTGAAAGTAATCAGACCTGGGTGCATTAAATGGTGGGTCATATTCCTAACCGGTGTGTTACCAGAAAAATTGAGCAATGCGTCACAATGCTGCTTGGTTTCTGTTGCGTGTTCTGAAGATTAGCCACGGTGACTACCTGCCTCCAGGAGAGGTTTTTCAGATGTAGATTCTGTAGTGGAAAGACATCGCTTTTGGTGACACCACAGCTGAAGGACTTAGGTCAGTCCACAGTTCCTTGCCACGGCACACGAACAGTTTGTACTGCATGGGTTAGATACCATCTCCTTCAGCATTTTAGATTTTATTAATTTTCCTATCATTGTTAATTCTTGACATGTATCATACAGGATGTTAAGTGATTTAGCTACTAATTAGGTTTAATTTTGCTGTCCTACCGTGTAGCAAGGCACCTAAATGGTAAGAGCTGAAATGTTTAGCTACTTCTATTCTCCCTGCGGGTTCACGATGAAATGCAAAAAGCAACCAGGCCTCCACTTTTTGGCCAATCCTTATTTGTCACCTTCCTGAAGTGTATGGAGTAGGGCTTGTGTAAATCAAGATTCTTATAGGTTGAAGGAGAAATAATTAACATATCAATAATGAACGTGGTGAGTTGCGTCAAGTAGTCAAATGAACAATAGAGAAGTGGCTGATGCTGTACAGCATGCACAAAGAATGATGTGATGCAGAGTTACATAGGGGTTAAGATGTGTACAGTAAAGCACTTGCTTACCTTCAAACACATGATTAATCTTACAGCGATTGTTTGAAATTTGTTAAATCTCAGTTAAGCATGTGACTAATAACTGATAGATCACAGCATTAATCATGTCCAGGTGTCTTAATCAACAGCTAAGATCATCACTGAGAGATGGTCATTTTGTGAAAATTTTTTGTATAACTCCTTTAAAATACAAATCTGTTTCACATATGACTCACGCAATGCAAAGAGCAGTTGAGATCAGCGCTAGTACCAAAATATAACCTTTTGGCTGCATGAACCAGATCAAACATACTGACATACCGGTGTAACTTCTCTTTGCGTAGCCCACTTCCCCCCTGCCAATAATTAAATGAAACCAGAAGTGATTCAGCTTTGCTTTTTAAGGTAACCTTTAATAACAACAATTCCTGTATCTGTTCTGCTGTTAGGGCTACCTTCTATATGTTGCTTAAGAGGGAATCAAGTACACAAAACGTTTTATTTCCCCATTTATTTTCCATTTATGTGCCTCCTTTGTATTTCTTATTTTTTTGGTTAACTTGCATTTTATACTCTGGCTGTTTTTATTTATGCTTTGTCTTTTTCTTGTTAATGTATGTAGGCTGAAATTTCTTCTTTTTTTTTTTTCTCCCCACTTGACCCTGATTCTTGTAGAAGTGAAAACACATCATCTCCGCATGTAGTAATCCTCAGAAAGCTGCTGTACATTTTGGAGTCCGTTACGTAGTCTCTGTTCCAAACCTGTTTTGCATTTTGTCATGTTTGTGTGTTATGATCAAAGCTAAGAATCTCAAAATGTGTCTGTCACAATAAAATTTTCATGGAATTTCTGATCTTAGGACTAGTTCGTTTGTTAAAGCTTGATTTAAAAAAAAAAATAATGAAAACATAGAAAAGAATCATAGAACTGTCTCATCTGTAAAATTTCAGGCCTTTGTAAAAGGCCAAGGCACTTAAATTTTGTTTATCAGACAAATATAAGAAAATTAATACACATTTATTCTCTAACAACCTATGTTGTTGAAAAAATGAACAGAAAAAATGTACATTTCGCAGTAGTTGTTCAATTATAAGTAAATAGAAGGCAGTGAATAATGGTTGCAGCCTCGTGCTGAATCACAGACCTCTTTTTCTTGATGCAGATCACAAAAACATATAGTGTTTTAAAATTAATTATTTGCAAAGGTCAACAAAATAATTTATGGGATGTATTATGCAGATCAAAGAGGTTTTGGTGCTTTTCTAAACTTGTTATGATGTAGATCTCAGCTGCTGACCTTCAAAAGACCATATTTGACGTCACCAAGTCCTACTGAAATGATTGCCTGTTTGTTAGGTTCATAACACAATGAATTGCCTAATCCTTACACCTAAGCAGATTACACTGTTGTCTGCTTCTTCTTTTTATAAGCACTTTTGCAGATACTCAGTTATTATTGTGGAAGAAACATATCTTACTGTTCCTCTTAAAATCTACTGTAACTTCTCCTTAAGAAGTAACAAAAGGTATCAGGGAAAAAAAAAGACAGGATTTCCTGAATAGAAAATAAATGTAGAGGATGGGAAAGGATGCTGTTCTTCCCACAAAAAGATGAGCATGCAGATGAATGACCAAAAAATGAAGAGCTGTAGGCTTCTTCCTTTCTTTGGTCCTTAAACTAATCTGCCCCTGGTTCGCTGCCCTGCCCTCAGGGCTGACAATCTGCCTGTATTGTACTTTTTTTTTTTTCAGGAAAGAGAAGAGTCTCTGTAGATATTTTTCTAATTCCCCATTTATTTGAGCCTCTAATGCAATAAAATGTCAGAGGACGTGTGTCTGGTTATTTATTATTGCCCTTGCACAAGCAGATTGTATGGGCAAACATGAGAAAAGGAATTAAGAGAATCTATAAAATGAGTAAAACAAGAAGATCCAGAAAAGATTGAAATCAGAACATTAAGCATTCAAGCCTATGAAAGTGAACGTATGATTTGGAAATAGTGTTATAATGCAATGTTTTTCTTAACTTTTCCTCGTCAGACAAGTTCTGTCTCTGCTTCTTTGTCTTTCTAGTCTAAACTGTTATTTTCCTGATCTTTTTCTTTTTTTTCTTTTTTTTACATGCAGTATATTAGCTTTACTAAGCTTTTCTTTGCACAACAGGGTATCAACAGTTAGGAGACTGGAAGGGTAAGAGAAAGGCAAGCACGATGAAAGTGAAGAAAAGGTAGAAAGGTTGACAGAGGCTAACAGTACTTCACATAGATGGTTACTGTTGTTCTTGTCAATATGAGTAGCATTTACAGTATTATTTTGACTGAAGGATGTTTATTGGTTTAACCATTTCCCCCCCTCCCTTTTTTTTAAATCAGCTATACAAATTTTTTGGACATATCTTAAACATTCAGATATGTACTAATATTAAAGCATATTTGATTGCATTAGTCTTGAGTTTTATTAAGCCTTATACTGCACAAAAGTTTTTAGAACTGTACCTGAAAAGTTTGGAATTTGTAAATACGCATGATTAAACAGCACATCATGCCGTGTCTGCTTAATGCTATGTTGCTATCAAGCAAGTTCTTGAGAACTGTATATAACAGGTCTTAAACTATCTATAATTTCTGTTCATTGTGCTTATTTTATCATTTTTACAGCCTCTATTTTCTGTCTCAGGTGGAGATGAGATGTGAAAAATTAATGCTCTTTCATTCTAGCTTTCCCACTGTTCCCCAAAATATCAGAGAAACTCTTGTGTTTCTTAGTTCAAAATCTAGCTTAGTTGCCTAAGAGTTACCCTTTGGCTTCTAGTGTGTCCCCATGACTCTTTTACAAATTTAAATATTTTCTGCAAAGCTCTTGAATTTAGACTATGCTTATTTAAGTAATTCACAGACGCACAAATCCTAATAAATATTATTGGAGGTGAAGGCATACTCTAGGATTCATTTTGCCCTACTTGAGCAAGCTTTGTAAAATAGCACGTTATCCATGATGCTGAAATTATCTGTACAGCTACTTAGATATAAAAATAAAATACCAAATGTGTCCGTATTGCTAAACCTTACGCTTGTCAGTCGAACTATCTAGTTGTGCTTGTCTGTCTTCCAGGAGAAAAATATTTTAAAAGCAACATGTCTTCTAAAATACCAAGAGGGGGAAACAGTGTGTTCCTTAAATTCACTGAGTTTATCTGAACCACAAGTACAGCTATGTTTTCTTAACTATACAGTAAAGCTAATCCAGAAACAACCCACAGATCTGGGCAGTTGGTGAGTGGGTAGCACACCAGCACAGTAATGCCTGAGAAGTAATTGCATCGTAATTGGTATTTTTTGCTTTCACTCACCTTGCTTCCAGCAAGTGGATGCTCTTCTCACCCCACACACTCCTCTTACCTTTTCCCCACAGGTTGTGGGAGTGCAGATGACTGACAGAAATTCTGTTACACTCCAAAGAAAATGAATTTAAACTTTTCTCTCTGTGTTTTTATTAGAAGAACGTGTCTGTTTTGTTGTGAAGATGAGCTGTCCCAGTGTGGATGAGTTGTACAAAATGTACAATGCAGCTCCACCTTCTCTGCAGCCTTCCCTTTCAGTTTACTTTTATCCTATCATAATCACCTCCTAACTTCTCAGTGACTTTGTACTAAATGATAGGGAAAAGAGATGGTCCTGCACCATGAGTTGTCAAACAGTCTCAGGTCCTTCTCATTTCTGTTTTGTGGAGTTTTGTTTCCAAAACAGAGGACAATTTTTCTGAAAATGCTAGCCACTGGGGTCATGTTCACCGTCTTACTTAATGCTTACACAGCATATAAGAAGAAATGTGAAACTGATTTCACTTTTTGTTTTTGTTGAAAGGCTTGACGTAGTGGCCAGGGAACAATGTAAAACTTCCAGATTCCAATATCTTTGCAAGTTTTCAACAATTTGCCTTGAACCCTCCGCAAAAATAATTTTTTCTCTCACAGATCTAGCCATTCTGCTGAAACAACATGCCTTCTTGATACTTTTTCAGGGGAAGAGTCCATTGGAAACTGTGTGTACCTCTAGCTTTACTATGGCAAGCTTTTCATAGCTCTGGAAACAGAACTTATTTCCAATGTTAGGTATCCTAAAGCTAAGTGGTGGAATCTAAGTACAAGAGCAGTTACTTTTGGCAGTAGTTTGATTTGACTTTGTGTTTGTAACACAGCCAACTTTGTTCATGATTAGGTGTGGACCAGGAATATTTCAACAATTAAATATCCATCTATACTGTCAGTATTACTGGTGCTTTTGCAGGCACCCTTGTATAACATGGGAGCTGCAGTCAAGGCCCTTTGTTAAGCATTGATACTTTGTATGTCTGTACCCATGTTTTATAGAATCAGAGCTTGCAATGCACAGATTAATTAAAGCACTACAAAAAAGTCAATAGTATGGATTGACACTAACCGGGGAAAATGTCAGCTCTGTATTGAATGAAACAGTGCAGTTAAGCTAGCAATTGCAGTGACTGTGCAACAAGAATAAAATGAATACAATGCTGCAGAAACTGCATCCAACCTTACTTTAAAGAAGTTTAATGAATATGCATGTTTCTTTTAGAAAAAATTGGCAGCGTTTTGAAGAGAATTACAGAAAGCAGACGTGAATGTTATCCAACCAAAATCTGCTTAGTGATATCTAGGAAATTTTATTTGTATATATTTAAAGCTAGCGGTATATATGTAAGGCTAGTGAAGTTGACCAAACAAACATAAACCTGCAGCAGAAGTGATTTAAAAAAAAAAAAATTCATCCTGAATATTTCTCTAAGCCAATAGGACTCTGGTTGAGGAAACAAAAAAGCAGATGCATCCCTGGGGAAAAAACTGAATAGACAGAACACCTTTACCAGAACATGTTATATTTCATAACTGTCGCACGTGTTCTCAGAAAGTCCATATTACCAAACATATCTGCAATCAGTGTGATATGATACAAGTAGAACCTTTCCTGGTGCCTTACCTGTTTACTGTTACAGATAGTGTGGTTCAAAATCAAAATCTGCGTCACAACTTAAATGGTAATTTTCAAAGCATATTGCTATGTCCTATTATCCTGTCCCCAAACAAACAAATGTGCTTATGCAAAGTATGCCAGGTCATCGTTCCACATTAAAACTTTACAATTCTGTCACACTGCGGTCTGCTTTCAGAGCTGTGTAGTAAGTGCAACAGTAGCAGGAGTTAATCTATGACAATCATAGAATAAACATGAGAAAATTCGGAGAAAAGAAGGCTGAGAGGGGACTTGGTCAACGTTTATAAAAATCTTAGGTGTGGGAGGCTAATGGAGGTGGGGAATCTCTTTTCAGTGGTCTGTGGGGATGGGACAAGGGGCAACGGCCTTAAATTGGAGCACAGGATGTTCCGCACCAACATGCGAAAGAAGAATTGACTTCACAGTGCAGGTGATGGAGCACTGGAACAGGCTGCCCAGGGAGGTTGTGGAGTCTCCTTCCCTGGAGATATTCAAGACCCTCCTGGACGCCTACCTGTGCAACCTGCTGTAGGGAATCTGCTCTGGCAGGGGGGTTGGACTCGATGATCTCTCGAGGTCCCTTCCAACCCCTACAATTCTGTGGTTCTGTAAATACATTTTTATGGTTTTACTCTGAGAAACGTTTTTAGTTTCAAGAAAAAGAAACAGGAAAGGCAAAACTTAAATATTTGTTAAGCTTAATATTAAAGTTTTAGTATTTGTGTCAATGCATTAAGCAAAATGGTTGCAGTCCTGCGTCTATTACTAGGAACAAGTTAAGAAATTGAGAACTTTTTAAAATTATAACTTCTTTTAAATTATAGTTTACTGCACTTCATTGTACAAAAAAGGTTTAATTTAGTAGGTTTATGTAGTGTGAAGGAAATATATATATTGAGGGATCTAATGAATGGAGCAGGACAAGGTCAAACGATACGCTCAGTAATGTAATTGTAAAGCTGACTAATGAATGTAACAAACTATCAAGATAGCAACTGTCTTTATTAGTTTGTCATAAAACTGGCTGGCTTTCTGTGTGTGTGTGTATCAGCATTCTGGACTGCTAGTGATAATAGCCACAATGCTGTTTAGTCAGGTGATGAGCATACGTTAAGAGTCTTTGGTGTTGGCTTCTGTATTATTTGTTGAAGTTGGTTTGTGTATTGTTAGATATTTACACACCTAAAATGAAGTCTTACATCTCACACTGAGCTGTATTTAACAACAGAGGCTATAGGAGAAGGACTATTGGACCTGCTAAATTAATGGTGGGCTGCAAGACTATATTTATTGTGGCTTTCTCTTAACAAGAAATTCCTGAGATAGTCTATTGACTACAGCAGTTGAATGTCTTTGGAATTTGTAGGATAGCTTATTGTCCTTCTCAATGCATTGAGAAAGGACAATTTACGCTAAAAGTATTTAAAAAAAGAAAAAAGAAAAAAAAGGATGATAATGTGATTAATCATAAAATATGCTGTTTTAAAGCTTCATTGTATCTGTTGTGCACAAGATTCTCTTAACTTGTTAGAGGTCAGGACATGCACGGAGAGCTGTTGAGCTTTGGGAAGGTAGCTCTGTGGTGCTACGCTTCTTCCATTTCTTTCCCTCAAATAAACCCATATAAATTAGAGGCTTTTTAAGTCATAAAATATAAGGGATATTGATACTATATACTAGCTTCAGCATAAGTGAGGAAAAAAAATCTTACTTTTCTTTTGACTGTTAGCTTCTCCTCCACGTAAGGAAATCCTTATTCTATTCCATGTGTTCAAATTTCCTGTTGAATGTAGCTCTGGACAACAAGGAAACAATCATTTAGTCATGATTTCTCATGGATGCCTGGCAACCAAGCCACGTGGCTTTCCTGTTAAATATCAATAGATGCTCTTGCTCCTACCCCATTAAAACCAGTAGTTCAGTGAGGATGGTGCCTAGCTAGGAGATGAAGTAATTTCCATTTACTTGAAAGCAGTCAAGTACGCTGCTCCCATCAAGAAAGTTTTGAGTTTGATTCCTCTGTTCTTGTGATATCCAAGGTAATACCCTAAAGAAGGTTGTAGGACTTAGTGAGTGATGTTTAGTTTCCTTGGAAGCTTATCCACTGTGAGCAAATAACCAGCAATACACTGGAGAAAGGACCTGCCCATTGTCTCATTTTGGGAGAGCGTGTTGTCACAGGGCCTGTAGTCAATTTCTTATGCGTTCCGATAGGACTAGTGGGAAACAAATATGTGAGCAGCATATGGTGAATGCACAGGCTATTTTAAAAGACAAAGTGGCACAGCAGATGAGTAATTGGAGAAGCACAGCAGTGGGAACTGAAACATGCGTACTGCAAAGACAAGTGTAATGTATAGCCACTCAAAATAAGTCTAAGGAAACTAGCTACTGTGCAGGTTACAGTCTAGTTACAGCAGCCAAGGGTTCTGCACAGACTATATTCGCTTAATTAGCGGAGCGAGCATCTTCCACAAAACACTTTCCAAAAACAACTCCCTCCACTGGAGTGGTGAGGATTGCTTCAAAAGCGGAGTGCTTCATAGTCCATCTAGGAAGCTAAATTGCATACAACCTAATTCTCCTCTGGAGAGACCATCTAGGTACTGTGGAAAATACCAGAGTCAAAGAACTGTGGACGTTTTGGTGTCTAAGTAACTCATAAGCTGATGTCTATATTGACATAGAAGTTAATCAAGAAATGAAAAAATATGTTGTGTCACTTGCTACGAAACTAACAGCTATTTTATTAAATTGAATAAAAGCTTGCAATCAGTGAGCAGCAATCAATTAACACCAAAAAATTGAAACTCCTTGTTTGACTCAGTAACATTAGCATTTTGCTCTGTGTTTTAGGAACTAATGACAGAATCATATATAATTATTTTAAATATTTTATAAACTGCAGAGATGTTCCTAATGCAGTTTGCTTATTATGCAATATAATCTTAGGAAAATTTCATGGATTTTGTAGTATAGTTAGGATGAGTCATTTGTCACGATGAGATAGCAGAGAAATCCTCACTCCTATAAATAGAGCAATACAAAGTATGTATTCACTGTGTCCTTTTATTTAGGATTTTATTAAGCACTTATCTCTAGTCACTTCTGCTATTTTGATATGCGATAGTATAAACGTTACATTTTCTGAATACTAAAGAGTGTTGGCAGCAATGGGAAACGTAACAGGCTAAAAACAGAATAATGAGCCTTCTAAAACATTGTGCCTAGTTCACTGTATGGAAATGTCTAGAGCGACAACTCCTAGGCAGTATAGAAGCATAGAATGAAAGACATCACTGTCTAAATAGACAAGATCAAAGAACAGGGAGAGCAAAAGGTTGTGAAGAGATGAGAAATTTTTATGCAGAATGTCAATGCTAAGAACAGAATCTTTGGAATCTTATAATACTATTAACTACTACTAGTAGTAATTATAGTATGATCTAAGAGCTTTGGTTTGGATTAAATTATCATTGAGCAGGAGATCAGCAGTAGGAAAAGTCTTTCTGAAATGATTTTGAAACGGTTTCTGTCTGTAATGTAAGAAAAGACACATTACTATGAAAAGCTATATATGAGCCCCTCCCCTGTGGGTACAGGCTGAGGGAACTGGGCTGATTCAGCCCGGAGAAGAGAAAGCTGCAGGGAGAACTCATTGCAGCCTTCCAGTATTTTAAGGGAGACTATAAACAGGAGGGAAATCGACTTTCTACAAGAGTAGATAGTGATAGGACAAGGGGGAATGGTTTTAAGCTGAAGGAGGGAAGGTTTAGATTAGACGTCAGGGGGAAGCTCTTTACCGAGAGAGTGGTGAGGTGCTGGAACAGCTGCCCAGAGAGGTTGTGGATGCCGTGTCCCCGGAGCTGTTCAAGGCCGGGTTGGATGGGGCCCTGGGCAACCTGATCTAGTAGCAGATCTGGAGGTTGGTGGCCCTGCCTGTGGCAGGGGGGTTGGAATCTGATGATCCTAGGGGTCTCTTCCAGCCCAAGCCATTCTATGAGGCAATACAGGGAAAGACACAAGAACAGGAGATAGAATAGACTACCTCTAATCTTGGCTTTATCTGTTTAATGTTTCATTCTATACAAGATTCAAAATGAAGTCTTCATTTAGCATGTTTTCATTATGTGCCAATAGGAAACACATTTCCAACGCCTGCCTAAAACTATGCTCTTCTGTTCATCTTTGGACATCTAAATGAAACCTCATTCTTGACAGTGAGAAGTTTTTACTTTCAGCCGATGATATTCCAATGTGATCTAAAATTTTTCTGCATTTGTCTAGACTGACATCTGTAAGTTTGAATTTAAAAAAAAAAAAATAAATAAGTTGTTTGCATAGCACCTTGTTTTCCTCCACCCTGCTAGCAAATAGAGAGGGCTTCAGTGGATGCAGTAATTTATTGGTTCATCAGTGTCAGCTTGACAATCTGGTCAGACCCTCTAGCTACTTGTTTTGGGACTTGCAATCACGCTGGACCAAACTGGCAGTTTCCATTCGCTCACTAAAATCAACCAAAGAGTCTCCATCTGCACTGCATTTAGTAATTAGCATTACCTTGGGCACAGTCCCAGCAACTATGTTTCTTGTAAATCAAGAGCTATATATTACATCATGTGGACGTGCTTTACTAGGGATAAGGTGTCTCTTCACAGAGTCTTCTGGCTTCCTCAGAGTCCATCCCTCCATCTCTGTCTCTTTTCTCAGTCCAGAGAGTATCTATGGACATTTTCTTTGCCACTAATTTGTGTTTTGTGGTGTGTATGAAGGCAGTGAGAGAAGTCAAAGATTTCTGAAGAACTTGCACTTAGATACTGCTGACGTGTGGATGTGGCATGAGGGCATGATTGCATAGACTATAGAATAAGACATGATGAAATATGTTTCAGATCTGCTGTTATCAAGGCAGCAGTGTTCTCCAGGGCTTGGTATTCACATTGTCTGTACAGTCTCCTGAGGGAGTATATTGGTCATGGAAAAGGATTTTCAAGCAGGCTTTCCTGCTGCAGTGTTGAACCATTTCCTTATGTGCTTCCGCAGCAAGACAGCATGTGCAACCCATGAATGGGACTTGAAGGCTATTATTGCAGGTACTCTGGTAATGTCTTATAGACGCAAAGTAGGTGGAAAAAAAGAAAAAATAGTGCTCTTCAGAGGGGTATCAAAGGAGAAGCTGCAAAGAGTTACAGTGCCTTCATGTAGCTTGAGCTAACTATCACAGCCTTTTCTGGTAGGTAATTGAAGTATAGGCACGAACTCATCGTGCAGGTAGAGTACTTTGAGTTACTTCACAAGAAAAGAAAGATCGACTTGATTCTTCCTGACAGTTTAATAAATGAGTCATGCGTCTGTGTTTAATAGTAGTTCAGCTCTTTCTAAACTTTCTGTAGATTATATTCAGAAAAATAATTCTTAAGAAATTAGATAATTATTCGTTATGCTCGTGTATCTACTATTTCTTTAGTCTGCACTGAATAAATATCCTTATGGTAATTGTTATCTTTTTAAAGAATGGCCTTTATCATAGTCACTAGCTGGCACAGGACAACAAAGGAATTGTTTCCATAGCGTAAGTTATGCAGACAGAAATCTGAATGAATATTACACAGAGCTACAGGCTTTCTGTTTCACATAATGAATTAAAGACATCATAATTAAGCATTTTCTGAGCACCAATTATATATATAAAAAAGGAGCTGGCTATTATGAAAGGCCCATGATTTTAGCCATTTCTTCCTATTTGACTCTGTGGCTGAGAAACTAATGCTTCCAAGTTGATTGGTATACGCTGAGAGCATGCTTTGAGCTGTGGATATCTGTATTTCATTTTTAGACGGTTTCTCAAAAAATGTATGAAACAATAGTAAATAGTCTGAAAAGAACAAGACTGTACAGAGTATGCTGAAAGAAGCCACATGCTAATCAGTAAATGCTGGAACAGCAACAGGAAAAAGAACCTAGGAAGGCTTTGGAAAATTACTTAGTTTAAAGGAAATGATTGCAAACGACAGGGAAAAGAAAATAGTACTAGTTAGGAATTCCCAAAGATGACAAAGTATGCTGGGTAAGACTTGGATTCAAGCAAAATTTCTTAAAATGAAAGGCAGTAACCTGTAGTAAAAGCTTTGAGAATTAAGTTGTCATTAAGATTGCTAAACTAACCAGCCATCTGTTACATATCAGATCAGCACACATTCAGAAAATGTAGCAAATAAGTTTTGATAAACTTACATATTTTTCTAGCAACAATGAGAATAATAAAGAAGCAGTAAGGATGAAAAAGAACAAATATATGTACTTGAAAATATTTAGGATTGCCTTAGACTTCACTGAGAGCTGAGACCATTAAGTTTTTCATGTTTTCCACTCCTGTGTGGAGTTTGACAGCTCAAATAAATACAGTCTCTCTGTAGTGATTACTTGCCACATGGAGCATACTAGTTTTCCGGTAGAATGCATTCCTCTTCTGTGCTATGGACAACGTAGTCAGGGAAAAGTAAGTTTTATACAAAGTGGCAGTAGGCGGGCTATTGACCACCGCTGCCCATCACGCGACTGTCATGGAAGTGGGCGGTAGCTGCATTATCATAGAATCATAGAACGGCCTGGGTTGGAAGGGACCCCAAGGATCACCAGGTTCCAAGCCCCCTGCCACAGGCAGGGCCACCAACCTCCAGATGAGGTACTAGATCAGGTTGCTCAGGACCCCATCCAACCTGGTCTTGAACATGTCCAGGGACGGGGCATCCACAACCTCTCTGGGCAGCCTGTGCCAGCACCTCACCACTCTCTCGGTAAAGAACTTCCCCCTGACATCTAATCTAAACCTTCCCTCCTTCAGCTTAAAACCATTCCCCATTGTCCTATCACTGTCTACCCTTTTGAAAAGTTGGTTCCCCTCCTGTTTATAACCTTCTTTTAAATACTGGAAGGTTGCAATGAGGCCTCCCCGCAGCCTTCTCTTCTCTGGGTTGAACAAGCCCAGCTTCCTCAGCCTGTCCTCACAGGGGAGGGGCTCCAGCCCTCTGAGCATCTTTGTGGCCCTCCTCTGAACCCTCTCCAACAGTTCCACACCTTTCCTACATTGGGGGCCCCAGACCTGGACACAGAACTCCAGATGGGGCCTCACGAGGGCAGAGTAGAGAGGGACAATCACT